>VDFB02264017.1:0-61748 GCA_007258455.2 Sequoia sempervirens
AGTTTGGCCTAGTGTGTGGCCTAATTGTAAAGCAATTTGCTGCTCTTTTATTCAATATATATGGCTGGGTTTTTCTCCCTCAAGGAGGGTTTTCCCAGGGTATATGCTGTGTTCTATTGTTCATGTGTTGTATTTCTGCTTTCTATTAAATCTGATCCTAAAACTAACATGGTATCATAGCGGGTTTAAGAAAAGATCCGATCAGATTTGGTTAAACATAAACTCAGTCTGGAAGTAATGATTGAAGCCACAGGCCTGTTCGATGCACACATAAATGTTCAATGTGGTTGTAGTGGTGATGTATGGAGGGACGACTCTTGTGGTATTTGTTGATTCATTGATTAAGGGTGACTTAACACTTCGTGGCATTTCTCCTATGCCGTAATCTCTTTGGCCATGCGGAAGGAAGTCATGATGATTTATTTTCACTCTTTTGATTACTTAAACTCTTTCATCGCATGAGTGTGGGTGCGTTGATTCATAATGTGATCTCAAGATTTAAATGGAGTCTTCAATTTTTACTAAACGGTCGATTCATATTCCCACTTTCCATGAGGCCGAGATCGAGGGAAGGTGGCGAAGATGAGACACAACTACAGGTCTAGCTCATTGGTGTACTAACATAAAGAGATACGTATTTTATGCCTGTACCTTGAATGAATTTTTTATTTAGTTATTAATTCATGCTATAACATTGGGATAGTGAATCATGTATGCTTCTAGCATTGGTATTTCTCTTCGGGATAGTTTAGTTCTATGAACTATTATTAAACTCTCTAAAATGCTTTCAGGACGGACCGAGAAGCATAAGAGATTGCATTCAAAGGAGGAAGAGCTTGATGCATCCTGTGAGAAATTCATGCAGGTTGAAGAGATAAACTTAACTGGAGACATCTCTCAAAGAGGAAGAACCTATTCAGATTATCATTGTGATCAGTTTCTTCAAAGAGGAAGAATTAACATTCAGAGGGAGTATGACAAACCAACAGAGGCAACCTTGGACGAGGAGGTCAGGAAGTTGATGCACGTGCTTGGAGCTTCAGGGGGAGTCATATCATCATGGAGATCTGTTGTAATGTATATTTCTCTGTGATGGGGAAGTATGAGGTGAAAGCCCTTGTTAGTGTATATTTCTCTGTGACGGAGAAGTATGAGGTGAAAGCTCTTGTAGTGTATATTTATCTAAGATAGAGAAATATGAGGTGCGAGCCCTTGTCCATCTTTGAGACGGAGATGTGGTTCTTTCCACACATGGGAGTAGCCATGGTGGACGTCATGTTGAGAGACTCCATGACGACATCACGTTGAGAGACTCCGTGATGAACCCTTTGTACTTGTGTTTTTCCACACATGGGAGTAGCCATGGTGGACGTGTTGATGAGTGTTTTGTGACACACCAAACACCTTAGAATAAAGAAAAGAATGCCCAAGGGCGGCTTTATCCTCTCTTGAAAAATTACCTCTTATGCTAAGATTGCCAGAAAGGTCATAAGGTAATTCCAATGTTCCGGTTTGGGGGATGGACAAGCTCAATGGATGATGTGATATGCTGGTTTCACAAAGGGACCTTAAAATGATGAACTCACTCAAAGTAGGGAGTTGGATCGATGTAACGTTGAATGCTCTTATGTTTTTTGGAATTTTCGGTTTAGGACAAAAAATAAATAAAAGGGAATGGGGGTAAAGGAACTAGATTTACGCAGAACTAAACCTATGAACTTCGGAGACAAATGCTGGATAATGGAATTTAAACCAATCTTTGCTTCGCCAAGCACGGCACTACAACTAGACAAAGACGGTGCAATCTTCAAGGGTTTGCGAAAGATATCTTATTACACTATATCACCATCAATTCGACCAATGCATATAGATAATAGAATTCAATTTAAGCAGTTTTAATGTTCAGACTAACCTTACACATCAAATTGAAAATCATCCAATTGAAAAAGGTATGAACTAATTCCACTTTTCCAACACTATCAATCTTTCATTCATCTAAATACTTGAAAACAAATTTACTCTATTTTGAAGAAATCAATGAAACCATGCGGGCTCATAGAAATAATAAATGCTCAACTCTGAATCCACTTATTATTTAAACAGCAATATTGCAACAATCTCATCAGTCTCTCCCTGAATAAATGAAATGAATGGGGTTTATATAGGCACCCCAATTACAAAGCAATGGCCAAGATTAAATTTGAAATCAACGGCCAAGATCAAATTTGACCAACCCTAACCCTAAAAGCATAACAAACTCAAAGACACGTGGCACAAGCAGAATACGCCATTTGGAGCATGGAAAATGATGACACCTTGCACTTCATTCGAGCAGGTGGGAATCCAGAATGCAATTCCCTTTGGATCGCTCCCTAGCTGCAAATGCAAGAAATTTGGCTAACACAGAATCAAGTTCCTCCATTGAGATATTTGGCACAGAATCCAGTTGCACTCCAATCACGTCCAAGGTCTCCAGGCACTGAGTAAAAGTTCCTTCCCATCTAGCCTCCTGCTTCTGAAAGTTCTCCATGAAGGTCAAAAGGGAAGACATATCATCAAGCTGATTCTCTGTAATAATCTGCATTTCCTTGAAGTAAATGCTCATCACACTTTTCTTCAATCCTTCTAAATCTAAGCCATTCGTATCATGATGTTCTTGTCCTGTCAATCCTTCAAGAGAAGTGAGGATTTTGAACTGAATTTTCTCAATCGTGTTCCGTATAGCAGCACATTCTTCCTTCATTCCATCATATGTCTTCTTTTTGGCCAATAAGGAATAATACCACCTGCTGAAATCGTACGAGGCTCCCTCTTCGACAACACCTTCCTGGATCAAAATTTGCAAGGAGACTTCTTTTAGAACCCTCAAACGAGGTATCACTTTGTCCTGTACATACTGGAAATCTTCCCAATGGTCCTCAACTTGACTAACTTCAGTTATCAGCAATGCAGATCTGTCATAAGTTTGGGCGCACTTCTCCAAGAATTGCTCCATTTGTTTTGAAATATTGGTCACCCAACTCTTGGTAGCTTGACTCGTAATCCTCATAGCCTCAAGGACATCAACGGACTCCGGAGTAAGAGATGACGGTGGAATAAAGGCTGCATTTTCCTGACGCAAAGGGGCTGTTAGCTGCTGAATGAACTCTATCAGCCTTAGATTTTCTAACTCCAACCTTTCCTTCTTCTCTTCTGTTTTATCAAACTTCTCCCTGATGGCTTTGGAAGTGTCTGCCAACTCATGGAAATCCTGATCTATTGTCGTTGGGCCAATGTCCAACGTTGTAACTTCATAATCCATAGGAGCAATCTGATCTCTTGGCTTATCAATCTTCGGGACTGCCACCTGTAAGATCCTGGATCCTGTATCATTCCTGGTAATCTGAGAATACTTCTTAGGCTTTTTAGGCGTTTTAGCCTTGCCAATTCTTTCTAGGAAGTCCTGTATGCTCTCAACTGGTTGAACTTCATCCAGTGGTCTGGACTTCTTCTTCAAACTTTCAGTTAGCCAATCCGGGATTGTGGATAATTCCATTCCATCCTCTAACTGAACATCATCATTAATTCCTTTAAGAGCAGAAATTACCTCATCTCCTAGTTCTTTACTATCCTCAAGGATCTCAGTATCTCCTGCACCTTCAATCATCAAAGTATCATCTCCTTCCAAACACTCCGTGGAGGCTTGATTTTGGAAAGAATCTACCTGTTCTAACTCTTGAAACTGAAATTCTTGCTCATAGCTTGGCTCGATATCAACAATGGATACATTTTCAACTGACAAGGTCCTCGAAGATGAGGGATTTTCAGTCACCTTCTGCTTCTTACTTTCCAATTCCTCATTAGCTGACTCCTTTTCCTCTAGTTGAAGGTTTCCACTTACTACCTTCCTCTTGCTGGGATATGGAGATTCATCCGGATTTTCGCCAATTGCTTCCTCCTGGCCATCCTTATTGTTCAATGTGGCGTAAGTAAGAGAAACTCCTTCCTTCCTCAACTTGCTGATCTGACCATCGACCCATTCCCTTGAGTAAGCAAAAATGTCCTTCATCAATGTGTTCACATCGGTCAACTCGGGTTGTGTCCAGTTAGGCAATAAAATAGGCTTATCTTTTTCTTGTTCAAATTGAGGATGGATGTAGTCCCCGTCGTCTTTCACTTGGTCAGGTATAGGGAACAAGTCGCACCTTTTCACAAGTTCAACTGGAATTCTTGACCAAGCCTTCTTCCTTACTCCATACTCGTCCATCAGGTTAGACCAGTAATCTTCGATCTGCATAACATGAAGGGACTTCTTCCCATGTATTCTCAGGTATGGGTCATAATCGGACCTTGGATTATAGGTGCTGAATTTGTAAAATTGCAACTCTACCCCTGCTGTTTTGGCTGACTGTAACGAAGGACAGACTTCTAGCATTTTTCCAATTGCAACCGGAAAATCCACTCTTTGTTTGTTCTTCTTCGCCTGAATGGAGTCTACGCATGCTAGTTGCCTTGCTACCTCAAGCATAACAATTTTGTCTGTTGGGTATCGAGGAAGTCGGTACGGAGCATCAGAGAATCCATGAATTCTTATGTAAGTAAATGTCGGAAACTGGATAAACCAAGACCCGAACTTGTCAAGCATTGCCATAGCTTCTTTAGATAGCCTTCTCTGTACTGTTCCTTGAAGAACTCGTGTGATGTACATAAGGAAGGCATCATTTGTTATCTTGAAATTGTCCCTGTAATGTAGCTGGAGCTGCGGGTAACATTCATATGATTTGAGTTGATCTTTCCGAAGTCCCACTTCGCCTTTACAAATCAGTCCTCTGTACTTAGTGAATCTTGCCAGAATGTAAACCACATAAGAACTCATGTAAAAGGTTTTAGTTTTTTCAAGGTTTCTCAACTGGAAATCGATGTTATCACTTATTAAATTGGCCCAATTTATAGCCTCCATTCCCAATACGATTTCCTCCACGTATGAAAACATCCACACCTCAAAGAAGGCTCCCTGAGAAGTTCCCATAACTCTGTTCAGCATGTGAATCATATCACTATATTCTATCTTAAAATCTGTGCAAATTAGTCTCTTTGGCAACTTGGAACGATGCCTTTTGGGTTCTTTAATCCAGTTGGAATTGATGATGTCCAAACAGGATTCCTTGGCTTGATCGAACATGGCCTGTGATTCTTGCTGAGTCCTGTTTAACATTTTCCGGCGATGGGGAATACCAAATACCTCCCTGACTGAATCCTCTGTGAAATAGGCCAAGGTGATTCCATTGGGCGTTTTAATTGATCTTGTTTGAGGATTGTACCTTCTGGCGCATTCAACCATTAACTCACTGCACTGAACTGCAGGCGGAAATCCTGCTGCTTGATGAAGTCCAGACTTAACAATATTTGAGGCGATAGGTGTAGGCATTTCGTTTCCTGTGCCAAACATCCTTCTCTTGTGCTGAATCGCATTAAATTGTTCAAAATTTGTATCTGTCACTTTTCTCCACTTCGAGGACAACTGGGATTCTGGATAAAATTCCTTCAGGACTTCCTTGACTTGAGCCTTTCTGACTCCACCTCCCACATTCTTTGGAGAAGACATTACGCCTGTAAGAAACTCGAAGTTAGAGAATTTTTTAATAAATTTGCAAAAAGGCGATTTCTTAGCTGGAGAAATTTTTTTAAAAAAATGATTAAAAATCCAGAACTTGATTAAAGGATGCATAAAGAATAAATTCTTAAATGAAATCGATTTTCCTTTATTATTTTCAAAAGCATTCATGGAATTCTAAATAATCTTCTGGATTTTTAAAGGTTTATATTGAAGTTCTCTCCAATCTTTAATGAAAAAATCCAATTCCCTTCTCAAAATCGCCAAAGATAACCTGCAGTTGTTTGAAGAAAATCCAGAAAGGAGGAGAAAAAAATTCAATTCAGTGTTCTGGAACTCAATAAAAAATCCACTTGCAGCTGAAAAAGACGTCTTTTCTTGGGAGAGCTCTGCCTGTGAAGAAAGTCGACTTTGTAAATAATAAAATAATGAGCTCAGTAGATTGTCTTTTATAATAAAAACCTTCCCAAATTGTTTTAGGTCGATTTCTTTCTCTCATTGGTTGTATTTTGCTTTAAAAACGAAAAAGCAATCTTATCCATATCTTTGACTTTTCAAACAAGGCGTCCCTTTTGGCTTGGTGAAAGAAAACTTAAGTTTTTCTTTATTTTTTTTGCCTTTAGCAAAATTCGACCTTCAACTGGACTTCTTGACTTTTCAACTGGAATTTTAACTTCTCAAAGTGACTTTGCCTTAGAAAAAATTCGATTCTACCTTGAGAAAATTCGACTTCCAACTGGATTTTTCACTTCCCAACTGGAATTTTCACTCCACTCAATTTCCTGAAGTCCAGTTCAATAATTTTGATGCCTTAGTCGATTTCTTACTTTGTCCAACTGGAATTTTCACTTCGTCCAACTGGATTTTCTTGAAGAATGCGAATTTCCTCAAATGAATTTTACTTGGATTTTCCCTTTGATCACTGGATTTTCGAACTGGATTTTCTAAAGTTTCAACTGGACTTTTAACTTCTCAAGGGCGTACCTCTTCCAGACTTAGGCGAATTTCACCATGAACTGCCTGCTTTTTTAGTTGATTTTTCAGTGATTTTCTCATGATGGCGCGATTTTATCCAGTTGATTTTTTGACTTTGCATGCGCCTTTTTTCTGCTATTCTCATCTTGCATGCGTTTTTTCTCTGCTTTTCTCATGATTTTTCGATTTTTTGCTTGCTTTTTAGTTCCAAAAATAGAAACTTTTGACTCAAATGCTAATGACACCCTGTACTTTCTAAAAATAGAAACTTACTAAAAATAGAAAAAAGCAAAAAGCAACTTTCTAAAAATAGCAAATTCCAGATTGGGCCAGAAATGCCAAAAACGAAAAAAGCAAAAAAGCAAAAAAGCAGAATCCCTAAAAAATAGGAAGTGTCAGAATTGAGCGAAAGCACAGGCGATCCTCGTCTGCGAGGCCTTCTAAGCACTTCCATGACGTTTACGTTCAGTTTCGGGCTAAAACTCCCAACTTGGCTCGGATGATGACTCCAGACCTTGACATGAAATTCCCAGATATCAGAGACTATGAGATTGCTACCCAACGCAAAACCCTAAGAGCAAACCAGTGAGGGTCCCCATTTGCAATGGGGCGATGTGTGAAAAAGGTCACAACAGGACGTCATGTTGAGAGACTCCATGACGACATCACGTTGAGGTGCGAGCCCTTGTCCGTCTTTGAGACTGAGATGTGTTTCTTTCCACACATGGGAGTAGCCATGACGGACATCATGTTGAGTGACTCCATGACGATATCATGTTGAGTGACTCCGTGATGAACTCTTTTCTACAAATGGGTGTAGCCATTGTGGGTGTCATGTTGAGAGATTCCATGAAATGGATATCTAGTAAGATATCTCCCTAGCTAAGAGGGAGTGTTGCTGTTATTGTAGTGGCGGGAGATTTCTTTCTCCTTTCAAATTCAAATATAAAATAAACAATATTAAATGCTGAGGCGAACATGATAATTTATTTATTTCTTATAGCTGACTTGATGAGAAGTCGCATCATTTTGTGTAAGGGTGTCTCTTTTATGGAAGTAGCCGACTCTTCATGAAAAGGCATCTTGGTATCTATATATTGAAGGGCGACTCACATTCATTTGGCATCCAATTTAATTTCAAGACAAGTTTGCATAATTCAGGGAGGAGTTCGACTTCATACAACTGATCTATACTTGCTTCAGGCAGATCAATATTCATTATTGCTTGTGTATTTGCATCTAGAGAGGTGCTATAATCATTGCATCAGTTCAGCCTAGTGTGTGGCCTAATTGTAAAGCAATTTGCTGCTCTTTTATTCAATATATAAGTGATATATTGTGGCTGGGTTTTTCTCCCTCAAGAAAGAGGGTTTTCCCAGGGTATATGCTGTGTTCTATTGTTCATGTGTTGTTGTATTTTTGCTTTCTGTTAAATCTGATCCTAAAACTAACAACCTCTAGGTTCTTGGTCAATAGGCAGGTGCAAAAAATTGGGAAAAAAAAAATTGTTAGGTGCCTGATTATCCTCAGGTTGATGTGGAACTACTGCATTATATGCTTGTTGTGAGGGAAAATACTAGCAAGTGGGTCTCAGAGACAGTTAACAGAGATCAAATTATAAGCAACAACTTGCAGAGTGAGGAGCTTTAGATTCAATATGCTGGCAGCTCCTCTTGCTTGCTCCTGCTCTTGCCCAATGATTCTTCTCCTAATAAGGATAAAAGTAAAATGAGTTTTCTTCTGAGGATGTGAGCCATTTTAGTCACGTAAAAGTTTCTTCTGAAGATGGTTCAACCCCTATAGATGTGTGTCCACCTAGGATGTAAAGCTGCCACAAAGTTTCTGTGGATGGAAATAAAGGGGAATTTCAGAGTTCTCTGGAGCATTTAAGCGTCTATGGGTACAGATATTTGGTTTCTTTCTTGCTTCTTTTTGGGAGACATTGAATGCATTTATTGTGCTCAGCTCCTTTGTTTGAGACACTGACTGTTCGCTGAAGTTTTTGCAGTCTTTGTGCTACTAGTTCCTTCTTGTTTGGCTGAGCTTCATTGTCCTATTTTCTTGCTTTATAGAAACGGGTTAAAGCCCATTCAAAAACCCTACCTTTACCTTTATAAAAAATAACATCAACTTTTTACTTCGCGCTTTGTGATCCATCATCATTAGAGTTCCTTGATCCAAAAGGATGATGTTTCTGAAAATTTATAAACTGTTTCTTTTATCTGGTAAGTATGTTTTAATAATTGTGTACTATAGAAGTCTACAATGATAAATCTCTTAACATGATAATCTATTATGCGACTTGTTTTGTTTATTCTAAAAATCTAAACGATCTTAAATGTTTCATGAGAGGTTGTACTCCCATGACCCATCCTCTGTTTGGTCTTGTAAGAATGGCACAGTGAATGTCTCTGTCATTTTCCAGTTTCAAGAGTACATTTGCTTTCCATTTCAACTTGCTTAAGTTACATAGTTACTGCTCTTATCATGTGGGGCATGCCTTGAATTCTTTTAAACTTGTTAAAATATTGAAACTTGCTTTCTCCCTCCATTTTTCTTTTTAGCTATTTAAAAAAATATCAATATTGGCTTTTGAACTTGACATATCAAGCAACTTGAAGGGAATTGACAAAACTAAAACTGGAAAATTAGGGTTAAAAACTAGCAACCAATGGAATTTGGGGCATGAAGAGATTTTTTTTAAATTTTTTTATAAAATTTGGCTTTCTATAGAAATTAAACCTGGTTTTGTGCAAAACAAAAATTAAGGCTCCCTAGTAGAATCAGGTTACTATGCTTCTTCACCCACTTTTTGATTTGTCGCAATGATTTTATGAAGAATGGATTTAAATGTGCTAGATAAATGAATATATCTGAGTTTTATAATAGGTTTTCTGAATTAACCTGCAATAATAGTAATTAAAAACATTTGTCATATGTCAATCCAAGAACCTTATTATAAAAGAAATGCTATGCAGATTTTTGGTTCATCTTCAGAGATGTTGCTTTATTTCAAATGAACTTCTCATATTTAATTTTGTAATAGGTTTTCTGAACAATAATAGTAATTAAAATAATTTATAATATATCAATCGAGGAAACTTATTACAAAAGAAATTTTATGCAGATTTTTGGTTCGTCTTCAGAGATGTTGCTCTATTTCAAATGAACTTCTCATTTACAGTAGGATTTGTGTTTGGCTTCAATTGAGCAAGTTTTGTTTACTTGTAAAAGATTTAAATTTTTTGAACTTTTATGACCTGTTTAGTTTTTTGGCTTGACATATTCACAGCTTTTGGATAGATGTTTAAAATCACCACTTCTACCAGCATATTTAGCTGCAACATTTGCAAAGAAGTTGAGCAGATTAGCGCTTTATACACCTCCATCAGGTTCACTTCTTGTGATTGCATTGATTCATAATCTTCTTCGGAGGCATCCTTCAATTAATTGTTTGGTGCATCGGGTATGTTCTCTAGTAACATTATTATAAGTTTTACATGTTAGTGCCATTATGTCTCTGAGATGAGAATTATATTAAAATTCTGTTGATGTCTGTAAACACTAAAGAAAGACCATCTTATTTTTGACTTGATTGAGTACACAATGGTGAGTCTGTTGCAAATAGAACAAGACAGTCAACCAGTGGAACTATTACAAATTATTTTGACAACATTTCATCATTTTAAATTTATTCCTCTAGTGCAAGGAATAGTGGATCTTACAAAAGTAAAACACTTTGTATATTATGTAGTTTGACAGAAGCAGAGATCAAGTTTCTATGGGAAATTGAAATTTTTTATCTCTTCGATTAGTCGTGGAATTATTGCTGTTCTAAGATTGAATTGTTCACAGTGCATAAATTTATGTGGGGTTTCTGGATCAGATTGTTTAAGAAAATTAGAATCCAACATTTTGCATCTTACTGCTGGACTCATTATTAATTTTGATTATGCTGTTGGTTTGTAAGAAGCCTACCTTAACACAATCAAATGTTTCTCCTTACTGGTTGAGTATTTAGATGTAGACAAAAAGATTCATGAGACAAAATACCAAATGATGAAGTTGTAAGCAAATCAATCCACATATGAGAGTAACATATTCAGGAAATGATGATGGCTTCTTATTGAATCAATATTCTGATTACAAATAGAGTATAGTTTGCAACTTACAATTAGATAATCTGATTTAATAAATCAGAACTCTCACAGTATGCAAAATAGCCGAAGTATATATATCAAACCCTAGCCAAGAGATTGAAGGATGAAACCCTAGGTAGTCTTGATGAACTACCCTTCGATCTTTGACTGAATAAGGTTGTAGCAGCACGGTTGGTGGCCTGATGTGACAGGTTAAACTCTGTAGCAGCTGGTATGTAATCTGTATTTGACTGTAGATGGCCCAGAGAAGTTGAAACTCTTTCAAAGATTGCAAAAACAGCTCAAAATATGGAATTGCCTAGCTTAGAAAGGTAGAGAATTAACTCAGCTTGCCTCCTATGCTTGTAAAGGTTGGAATATGATTAATGACAAGTCTGAAACTTGATTTTCAGCAACCCGAGATAATCTGATGGGCATTTCCAGCCAACCCACGAATGCAAACTACACAAAACTGAAGCCCAATATGCAAAAAGAGGTGGTTTGTTCTTTGAAGTCAGAATATGGTTCAATCTCCTTGATTCTTTCTTGGATCTACAACAAAACCAGTCATCAAGAACCCTTATCTTCAAGGTTTAATCTTCAAAAGCATGACAATGAAGCTCTGTGATGAACTCTGTGTGAATTCACCTCTAAAGGTGGAATGGGGTCATCACCATACCACTGTATTCAAGGGAGCACCACCTTGAATTGACTGAAATCACTTCTAGACAAGAGAAATCTCTCTCTTTACAATGAGTTTTCAAAATATCAATTGAAACATAATAATCTCACAGCCCTCCATGCCTTTAAATAAGGCTTCTAGTTTAAACTGCCCCTAGAAGAGAAAATTGATCTTCTAGAAGCAAATCAGATCTGATTTGATGTGGGTTGACCAGCCAAGGAAGATAATATTATTTTATCTATTTTAAAACTCACCTCCTTGTTGGCTTTGGCTCGTAAGTAGACCTCCTTGTTTGCTTTGACTTGCAAGTGGACCTCCTTGTTTGGTTTGACTTACAAGTGGACCATGAGATACTAATAAAATATGATCAACATAATGCTTTATTTTTTGTTAAGGATAATTCCTCTCCGAAGTTTATGATTCTCATAGCCAATATCATTCCCTTATCTCGCCAACTAACCCACGGGAATGCTGGATGGGCTAGAATCAAGTCACCAAGATGTCACTCTGAGAATGGGGACATTACATGGTTGATGCTAAGGAGGAAACATGTTGCCCTTTGTATACAGATATATAGTGGCACTTACAATCTTGTTGAAGCTTAAATAAATTTTGTGTACAATTCTTGTTGAAGCTTGTAATGTCCCCAATTTAGCCCTGCGCTCTTCATTTGGATTTAGCTTATTTCTGAAAATCCGTAGGCTGCTCAAATGTGCAAATTTAGGGTTTCCACTTTCAATAAGTCTTGCTTCCAGCTCAGTTCAACTTTCTGTTGGTTTTGGGGTGAACTTACTATTTTGGGCATTGGCTATTTTTAGTAAGTCTAATTTTTGGCAGTGGCATCATCAGCAGTTCAGCTCAAGTCATCAAGCTATGTTTGGCAATCCATCAATTTCAGTATTGGCATTGGTTTTGGTTATCTCCTTGGACTAAGTTTTATACTTAGTCAATTTCAAGTTTTTAAGTTGTACCCCACCCCTAGGCTTGATGACTTCAAGTTGTTTTTAAAGAGGGGACATTATGGGGTCTATTTGAGCATTTAATATTTTGATAAATGTTTTATTGTTGCAACTTGAAAATGGACGCCTAAAGGAAGATGATAAATATTTTATTAATTCAAAAATAAAGTGAATGTGTGAGAGGTGGCGTCCCTTGGGGAATTTGAATAGTTTCTTGTTGGAGTTACAAGTTGCTTCATTTTCCCATCTAAAGCTTATTTATTGATGCTTTGAGCCTTCATTCTTATCTTTGGAAAATATTGTAAAGTTATGCTGCTGGTTTGAAACTCAGAATTTGGCTAAGGCAAATTTACTCCATTCTTCGGGCTTGAAACTATGGTTCCCTAGATGGTTTATTGGGAGTGTGCTTCATTTCAGAAGTGCATATTGAGCATCAAATTGAAGGAATTGGTGATTTTTATCAGTTTTGTGTTTGCTGGTTTATGACAGGCTGAATCAAGTTTTCATTTACAGCTTTTGGTGTGAATTTATTTAGATTATGGGTATTGGTTCTATTGATTTCTATGATAGAGGCGACCATATTTGGAGGTTATCAAATTTTAATTCCAAGTTTCTGATTTTTGCAAGAGAAATTGCCCCTCTAGAGGGTCGTACCATCTAGTGAGTGTCTTGGAATTCGTGCAAGAATAATATCTTGAGTTTTGATGCAGTTTTGTGGTTTGAGTTTGTAATGTCCCCATTTTGGCCATACGCTCTTCATTTGGATTTAGCCTATTTCCGAGAATCCGTAAGCTACTCAGTTGTGCAAAATTAGGGTTTCCTCTTTCAAAGACCGCTCAATTGGCATTAAGAGGATGTTGTGCAGTCTTACTATTTATAGCAGTTTGCTATTTTTAGCAAGTCTATCTTTTGGTAGTATCTGTCTAGCAGCAGTTCAATCCTTTGCAGTTCAGTGTTCAGTTTGGGTTTTTGTTGTTTTGATGTGAACTTACTAGTTATAACAGTTGGCTATTTTTAGTAAGTCTAATTTTGGCAGTGGCATCATTAGTAGTTCAACTCAAGTCATCTTGCTATCCATTAGTTTCAGTATTGGCATTGGTTTTGGTTATCTCCATGGATTGAGTTTTTATACTTAGTCAATTTCATGTTTTTCAGTTGTACCCCACGCCTAGGCTTAATAACTTCATGTTGTTTTAAAGAGGGGTCATTAAGGGGTCATGTTGAGCATTTAATGATTTAAATAAATGCTTTATTGTTGCAATTTGGAAATGGATGCCTAAAAGGAAAGTTGAATAATGTTTTATTATTTCAAAAAGTAAATGCTTAAAGATGGCGTCCCTCTTGGAAGTTGAAGTGATTCGACTTCTTGGAATTTGAAGTGTTTCATTTGCCAATTGAAACTTATATATTGCTGCTGTTTGAAGAGCTGATTATCTTTGGAAATATTGTAAAGTTATGCTGCTGGTTTGAAATCCAGAATCCGGCTAAGGGAAAGCTTAGCAATTCCACTCCATTTTTCGGGCCTGAAACTATGGTTCCCTAGACGGTGGATTGAGAGTGTGGTTCATTCATAAGTGCACATTGAGCTTCATTGTTGGAGAATTTGAAGTATTTTTCAGTTTTTGAGTTTGCTGGTTCATTCATGGCTGAAGGTGATTTTCATTAACAGCTCTTTGTACGATTTTAATGTGCTTCTGGGTATTGAAGATATGGATTCCTAGCACATGGGCGCCCCTTCCCATAGAAGATCAAAATTTATTTCAAAGTATTTATTTTTATCTTGCCAAAATCGCGTCAGCAATGAGGCCGTACCATTTCAGGAGGTATTGGACTTCGTGCAAAAATAAATGGCTGAGTTTTGATTTAATTTCAATGTAGCAATTTGGGCGCCAACCTTCATAGGAGCTTCAACAATTTATTTCATTCAATTTGGAGGTATATTGAAGAAGTTATAAGCATTTTATTAGTTTACAGTTGCTGGTTGAACAATTTCAGTTTGTTGGTTTTTAAAATCAGATTGCTATAAGTTCAGTTTTTGGCTTCAATTTCAGTCTTCAAGAGGTTTAGAACTTGAAAGAATCATCCTTTATATATTTGCAATGACTCTATAATTGTAACACTCGTAATTTGCAGTTTTTCTTTAATTGTAAGGTTGTGAATTAGTAGTAATCTGATTTGTAATTTCATTTACCACCATTGTTAAGTGGAGAATTCCCACTCTCAAGTGGATGCCTGCTGCAACAGACGAATTAGTTGAATTGTTTGTATTATTCCCCCCACTGTTTAAGTGGTTGAGTGGAAATCTTTATGGCTGGTTCACCGCCTAAGTTCTTTCAGTTTTGTAATACTTACTCCGCCATATGTTAGCACCTCGCCTTCAAAGGGATCTTGTGTGCACATTCTTGGCGTTGAGTTTATTTTGTACTTCCAGTTGTAATCATCCTATAGTTGTTGAGTTATTAGATCCTAGGGATACTCTGACCATATGCCCGCCCCTCTTCCTTCAGTGGTTTTAGGGCACATTCTTGGTTAGAGTTGCTTTGATATAGATTTGGTTTTGGCGCTAACGCTAATCAGTGGTTTGATACTGGTATGTTTGTGATCATTTTTGTGAGTTTGTTGTTTGCTGATAGACATTTCCATATTGCGGATTTTTATATCAGATTGTTCTAGTTTTTTTATTTTGGCTTCTAGCATCATTATTTGAGAGGTTATTCATTGAAGAAACCATCATTGTAATTGTATATTGTAATGATGGTAAAAAACACTTGAAATCTGCAGTTATTCTTCATTGTAAAACTGAAAACAGTAGTACTGTTTTAGTGCTTTAATTTGCTGCATTTTCTTGTAATTAATTCACATCATTGTAACCCCTGGATGGTTTACCGCCAGTGTGGATAAAGAACATTCTGAGCTTTCATTTGTCACCCACTAGAAAGTGGAGAATTCCCACTATTGAGTGGATGCCCGCCGCAACGGATGAATTAGTTCTTGTTTTGTAATCTTTCCCCCCACTGAATAAGTGGTAAGAGGAAATCTTCATGGCAGGTTCACTGCCTCTTGCTGCTCTTAGTTGTATTTACTTTCAGTTATAATTCAGTTTCCTCCACCATATGTTAGCACCTTGCCTTCTAAAGGATCTTGTGTAAACATTCTTGGTATTGAGTGCACTTCATTTGATTCCAGTTTTGAAGCTAACACTAATCCATTGGCATAGCGCTGGTTGTGTTGTGATAATTTCAAGAAAAAATTGACTAGCACATTTCAAAACTTAAATAAATTTCGTGTATTTCTTTTAGCTATAGAAGTTAGTCATCATCTAGAAGGTGATTAATGTTATTTTAGTTATAGGGAAACTTTAATACTCTTTACTTGTTATGCTTACAGGTTTGCATTTTTTTTAATTTTAGTAGATTTAAAAGTCTTTTGAGAAGGTGTGACTTATGGATCATTGTATGTTTGAAAGTTTAAAACAGTAATTGACCTAGATTGTTTTTGACTAGTGAAAACTAGGCTTTTTTGTGAGTGGTTAAAGACTCTGTGTGGGGTGCCCTTTGGCTTAGATTTCATTTCCGAGGGGTATCTCTTCCATCAAATTCATCTAGTACTTGCACCTGGCTTCTTTTGTTGGAATATGCCACACCCAGAATTGAATGTGTTAGTTCACCCGATTGAACATTAACAATTTTGTACACTTGAAGCATGTAACATGTCTCAGGGGAATTGGAACACAGGTTTGCATTATGAAAGGCACAATCATTTACCACTTGAGGTCATCCCATTTGATCAAATACTAGATATTTCAGCTGTAATAATTTAAATAATTACAAAAATGCATCCTATATATTTGTATTGTACATATTGAAGTATGCTATAAACAACTTGAGAAAAAAATAAAGTATATGCATGGTGTATATATTTGTTTAGATGAGAAAGGGGAAAAATACTTCTCAACATATAGTCTTAAACCTATGAAGAGAATTTATGTCAAGTCATTTTCATTTTTCTCACAATACTCTTTTTTTAAAATGTATCAGTTTTGATACCTAAATCAGGCAGTACTGCCAAAAAGTAACAGTGGAGAAAAAAGAGTACTGCCTTCAACATAATATGCATTACATTATACACCATTTGAAGCATACATCCTTAAGACTGTTCAACATACAGGCATTACTAGATGTTGAGAAAATATGCAAAGTCTTCAGTATTATAGAAATTTAAATGTTAATTATAATACTTCATTTTAATAGCCATGTCCTTGTCATTCCCAAAACCAGGATTTTTTTGCTGTCCCTGAAACTGAATACCTACACTCACTATCCTTGAAACTCGGAGAAACAGTGGTAGAGACTCAGGAGGAAAGGGTCAAAAGCAAAAAGCATCGGATTGGTTCATGAAGGTGAAATGTAGGAACCGATAGATCAGCACCAATTCTTTTTGTTGACATATCTTGATCTAATAGGATATGTCAGGGAGCATTCTGTTGATTATTTGCTAATTTCAATTGGAAACCAATACAATAATGGCATTCCAAATTTTTTCCATACTTTTTCAGCTGAAATATTTTTACATGACTCACCATCAGGCAAAGCATTTGAGAGAACCATGTCTCCAATCCCTATATTCATCATTCAGATGTTGTTTTTCTTCCCACTGACAACATGTCTTGTTCCACCATTTTCTGTTGTTTTTCTTCAAGCGGGTTGGTTGTATCCTCTATATTTGTACTGTACATATTGAAGTATGCTATAAACAACTTGAGAGAAAAAGAAAGCATATACATGGTATATATATTTGTTTCGATGAGAAGGGGGAAAAATACTTCTCAACCATATAGTCTAAAACCTATAAAGAGAATTCATGTCAAGTCATCTTAATTTTTCTCAGAGTACTCTTTTTTTAAAATGCATCAGTTTTGATACCTAAATCAGGTAGTACTGCGAAAAAGAGACCTTAACAGTTGAGGAAAAAGAGCATTGCCTTAAACATAATATGCATTATATTATACACCATTTGAAGCATACTGTAATGAGCCAAAACAATTTTTTCAATTTTAATGAGCAATTCAGCACAACAAGTACCCGATAAGGTTAGCCCAAATCCAAACAACTGCTGGAAAGTAACTCTACACCAAGAATGTACACCAGGATCCCAATGTTGGGCAACATGTGAGCATATGGCGCCGAGGATCGTCAGTACTTGAAATGAAAGAATAGTGCTGAAAGTAACCCAAACCAAGAATGTGCACCAAAACCTGATGTGGGTGAAGTGCTAGCATATGGCACTAGGGGTCTATGTATTCTGTGACCGCTCAACCGATCAACAATATGATGATTACAATGCAAGAACAAGAAGTAAATGGGCGGCTTGCCAGCCCCTTCCACTTTTCAGCGGGCAGTACAGGAAAATAAATGCAGTAAAGAAAGACTAAACAAGGTCAGTCTGTTCCACAAACGTGGGAATTACAAATAGACTGAGCAAAGACCAGTCTCTTCCACAACCTTGGGAAAATACAATGAAACTTTGCAAGATAAGAATGATGGCTGAACAGTACTACTATTGCAGCCTTACAATGAGAGTGAATGTCTGCAAGAACACTGTATTTAGAGAGATCACACATCTGCCAATAAATAGAATAACACCCCAAACACTAAATGACTCACTCCACATCAACCCAACATCAAAATGAAAACTCCTAAAATCTGATGTGACTGACCAGCAAGCTGTAAGAGCAGACCAGCAACTTAAACACACAGTAAAATGCTCATAAAAACCACAAATCCTCACCAAACGACCTGAAACTTGATGCAAATGAACCTCCTAATGATGGCGCCCAAGTTCTAGACAAGAAATGGCAGCTACAAACTGAATTTGCTTTTGCACGAAACCCAATGCAGCCTCTAAAAGGTACGACCCTCTAGGAAGGGCGATTTCTTGCTAGTAAATCCAACTCTTGATAATAAAATCTGCAAATAAGCATGAAGGGTTGCCCCTAGCAAGGAAATCCATTAGTCCAATACCTAGAACAAAACAAAAATCACTCAAAGACTTCTAAACTAAAATGACTTCTAGCTATGCTAAATCAACAAACTCCAAAATGCTCAAAAACACAATAGACTCCAACTATAAGCTCCATTTGCATTCTCTGATCGAGAAGCAATCACCAAATCAGCTAGATGTTATCTTTCAAACATGAAGACTGATCCCTGCTAGGAGGTATGCATTCCTCGAAGCACTTTGCTTGTATTCATTCCAGTAGCATAACAGTAAGGTAGACATGATATATAAAAATGAAGAATAGAGGCCTCCTTATATAATCTCCAAAGAGAATCTCCAACAGCTTCTAGAAGGTACGCCCATCCTCCAAAGACTTAGGTTTTGACTTGACTTTGACTCCTTCCTCAAGCGTCCAACTTCTCAAGATATAAAGTTTGATTAATTAAAATGTATCCTTCCTCAAAGTGGGGTCCAATCTTCACAAGAGAAAATTGACTTTAGAAATATTAAATCACCTCCAAATGAGGTGTCCACCCATGAAGTCCCTCTTTAAAAACAACATAAAGTGATATCACTAGGCCACGTGGGTCAAGCAAGAATATAACATTTATATCATAAATAACTTATTTCTCCAAAAGTTTGACCACAAAGCCAAAACCCACTGCATCGCTAAAAAAGGAAAGCTCACTGTGCTGATGCCAACATGACCACTGCCAAAAATAGAATTTTACTAAAAATAGTAAATTCAAAAAGTTGCTTAGAACAAGATGCATGAAATACCGTTGCGAAGCTCTCTGAAAACCCAAAAAGAATCCGCAAACGAAATTCCAAAACTCCAAGTGCAAGCTCCAGAAAAAGCTATAACATCCCCCTAGAAGATAGGAAACCCTAATTTCTGCTTCCGAGTAGCCTACGGGTCACCAGAATAGGCTAACGGTCAACTGCAATGATCATTGTTGAGAAGGGGACATTACAGTCCGCCATCCCCAAAATTGCTTGCCCTCAAGCAATCGCAAGTCTGGATGCTGTAGGATCTCCCCAATCTTCAATCGCAAGTCTAGTTGCTGCAGGATCTTCTCATTCTCCAATCGCAAGTCTGGTTGCTGCAGGATCTCCTCATTCTCCAATATCAAGTCTGGTTGCTGCAGGTTCTCCTCTTTCTCCAATCGCAAGTCTGGTTGTTGCAGGATCTCCTTATTCTTTAATAGCAAGTCTGGTTGTTGCAGGATCTCTTTCTCCAATCGCAAGTTTGGATGTTGTAGGATCTCCTCATTCTCCAATAGCAAGTCTGGTTGTTGTGGGATCTCCTCTTTCTCCAATCGCAAGTCTGGTTGTTGTAGGATCTTCTCATTCTTCAATAACAAGTCTGGTTGCTGTAGGATCTCCTCAGTCTTCAATCGCAAGTCTGGTTGCTGTAGGATCTTCTCATTCTCTAGTAGCAAGTCTAAATGCTGTAGGAACTCCTCAGCATACCTCCATAAGGTATCTAACAAAGCCACGACTACAAATGTGACTTCTCCAAATCCTCTTGTAAAGAGGAGAGCAATCCTTCTCAAGAGTGTAAATTTTAATGATCAGATTTAGTGCACAGAAAAATAATTCAAAATCAGACACAATAACACAGCAGATACCCTGGGAAAACCCTCCTCTTGAGGGAGAAAAACCCAGCAACAAAGATCTCTCTTATATTTATAAACAGTGACAACAATTCACTTTACAATGAGGCCGAACACAAGGCCAATATACAGCACCAATTGGAGATGCAAGAACAGATGATAAACTATATAATGTTCAATTCAGCCTTAGAGGAATTCACAATCTGGTCTTGAATGATTCACAAACTGCTCTTGAATGATTCACAATTTGTCCTTGAACAATTCGCAACCTGCTCTTGAGTAATCCGCAATCTCTCTTGAGTAATTCGCAATCTGTTAATATTCACACTTGATAATATTCGCACTTGACAATATTTGCACTTACAGAATAAATCTTGGTGATCATCAATGGAAGAATGAATCTTGTATATATACAAATGAGAGAGGTCGCACCTCTTCAAGTTATAAGGTCGGCCAGAATACAATAATAAATATTAAATACAAATCATAAGGAAGGTCGGCCTCAAGTGAAATTATAATGTTGCCAAGAGAAGCGCCCATCATAAATAAATGACTCATATAAATAAATAGCCGATAGGCTACATTTATTATGTCTTCACTCGTGGCTGGAAGGATGAACCCGAAGCTGCTCAATAACATTAACACTCCCTCTCAGCTAGGGAGAGAACTTCCAATTGCTCAAGATAAATCAACTCAACATGATGTTAGATATCGACTCAATACGATATCAACCATAATGGCAACAACCACACTATGGTGTGTACAAGTGTTCATCACTTGTGTGATGTTTTCACCTCAACGTGACATTCACAAGTACAAGATATGTCATGGAGTCTCACACATGACATCCACCATGACTCAAGCTCAGAGGGTGGAAACAAGGGCTTACACCTCAAATTTCTCTGTCTCAGAGGAAAATGCATTAACAAGGACTTGCACCTCAAATTCTTCCGTCTCAGAAGAAAATGTATTAACAAGGGCTTGCACCTCAAATTCTTCCGTCTCAGAAGAAAATGCATTAACAAGGACTTGCCCCTCAAATTCTTCCGTCTCAGAAGAAAATGTATTAACAAGGGCTTGCACCTCAAATTCTTCCGTCTTAGAAGAAAATGCATTAACAAGGACTTGCACCTCAAATTCTTCCATCTCAGAAGAAAATGTATTAACAAGGGCTTGCACCTCAAATTCTTCCGTCTCAGAAGAAAATGCATTAACAAGGCTTCACTGATACTGAGACTCTTACTCAGTCAAGGCTGGATTCTCCACCATACCAAGCTTATCTCGGAAGTACTCAAACTTTATCCTGGCGAGAGGCTTGGTGAGAATATCTGCGTCTGCCCTTCAGTGCTAATGTACCTCAACTGACCTTCCTTAGTACCATATCTCTGATATAGTGGTACTTGATCTCAACATGCTTGGTTCTGTCATGAAACACAGGATTGACAGAAAGCTTCACACAACTCTGATTATCACAATGAATGATAGTAGGCTCCATTGATTGTCCGAACAATCCTGCAAGGAGCTTACGAAGCCAAACTGCTTCTCGAGTTGCCATGCTGCAATGTACTCGCCTCTGCTGACTCAATGCTACAGATGACTGCTTCCTTTGCACCACGAAATCATAGCAGAACCCAAACTGAAGCAATAACCAGAGGTGCTCTTCCGATCTGTGACACAACCTGCTCAATCAGAATCAGTGAGACCATGTAACTCCAAGTTTGCATCTGAAGTATGCCTCAACCAATATCCAACTGTGCTACGCAAGTATCTCAGGATATGTTTAGCTGCAACAAGATGTATCTGTCTCGGATCACACATAAACTGGCTAAGTGCACTTACTGCATAGCAAATATCAGGTCTAGTGTTAACTAGATACATCAAGGATCCAATCAGTTGTCTGTACAATGTAGGATCCACCAAATCTAAACTAGCTGCAGCCTCCTTCAATTTCTGTAGATTGGTCTCCATAGGTGTAGACATGGATTTGCAATCCATCATGCCAAATCTCTTAAGTATATCAATGGTGTACTTTCCTTGACTTAGAATCATTCCATCTGGTTTCTACCAGACTTCTAAGCCAAGGAATTAATGCATGAGCCCAAGGTCCTTCATCTCAAATTCAGAAGTCAATTCCTTCTTACATTCAAGAATCAGGTGATCTTCTCCAGTAAGGATCAGATTGTCAACATATAAAACCAAAATTAATGCATCACCATTGATTACCTTGAAGTAGAGATTTTAATCAGCATCATTCTTCAAGAAGCTCAAACTTGACAGGTACCGATCAATTCTTTTGTACCATGCACGAGGAGCCTGCTTAAGACCATACAAGGCCTTCTTCAATTTGCAACCATGTGACTCCTTCCTATGAACTTCAAAACAACGAGCAACAAGAGCAAATGTTTCTTCATAATCAACTCCCTCTTTCTGTGAAAACCCACGAGCTATGAATCTTGCCTTGCAGTTCTCAATGCTTTCATTTGCATCTTTAAGTACGGGCTGTCCTCTCAGAACACTCGATTCTTACAACATTGCAACCTTCACTTCTTCTCAGCGAGTTACCGAACTCCCTCTAGCCACCAACTTAGTCTCATGGCTGCAAGTTGTGACTTCATGCTTGAACATTTCTTTGGTCGGCATGACTTCCTCATAAGATGCCTCAGGCTTTTCATCACCAGGAAATCTCTCACCACCTTCTTGCTCCTAGAAATGTCCTGAAAGCATTTTAGAGAGAGATTACTAATAGTTTATAATTATCCAAAGAAATATCAAGGCTGGAATCATACAAGGTTTTATTATCTTAGATTATAGCATGAATACATGAGAATTTATGAACAATAATGAAACATGAATTAGTAAATCAACCTATAAAAGAAATATATCAAAGAAACTTATCTTTACTGATTCTGATATATCTTCATTCTGTCTTTACTGCTCTTGGAAGTGCTCCTCTCAGCACAACAAGAGACAATCTGCTCAGCAAAAAAATTCTTAGCTACATTATGCAGTCAGAATGTAGAACCAGACTTCTCAATAAGTCAAGGCTCTACCACAGTTCATGCATATAGAGAGTGATAACGATGTGGTCAACCAATCACAATCATCATTGTAGTTCTCCTTTTATTTCTGAGTCACACTCAGAAATCTAGCATGAAACAACTCACAAGGAATTGTGTCTCCAAAGGGTCTTATCCCACCTTGTTGAAATCAGAATGCTTTCCGGGTCATATCTGTCCCAAGGTCAGACCCAATGTCCGAAAGGAGAAGCTAAAACAATAGTGTGACCTTGGCTGAGTGATGTTTCTTAAGAGAACTTACACCAGCATCATGAATACAAAAAACCGAGACATGACAAATACTGGACATTCTAATCTGCCACTGAATTCTTCAAAAAAATCTTTCTGCTAGAGAACACAAATCAAGAGAAATTACAATCTCTCTATACTAATCACATAGGATCCAAATAAATAGCAAACAAAGAATACTTATCTCCTGATGGATGCAAATACTGGACACAATAAGACACATTGCTCATGTGTAAAGATCAACACACAACCTTCACGGCTTGAACACATGCCCTAGGCAAGGTTAAATTTGAACATGGTCTTTGACCATTCAAATTTACGATGCACTCTGCTTCCTATGAATGAAGCTCATCCGACTTGACCTCCTTAGGCACGGTCTCCATCTCCAACTCGGACTCTTTCAGAGATTTGGTGAGTTGTAGGTTAGCAAGGTTGCAGTCCTCCTCTTCATCAAATTACCTGATGACAATGACAAGGCAGACGTAGAGGTGAATGCAATAGTAGTTGCTGACGCTACCAAGCCTGATCTTTGAGATCCTCCAGTAGGCTCCAAGAAAGAACTTTCAATTCCCCATAATGACAACGCTGATGCCGAGACGCTTGACCTCCAAGCAGAGGCGCTCCTTCAAGCCGTGGTCCTTAACAATATGGAACCTAATGAAATATGCACATCAATCAATGGCTATGTCAGATCAGTTGGCCTTGGTGGAGGTGAGATTTGTATTGCTGTCCTCCACAGGTAATTCACCACTGCCCATTTCACTGCGAACGCAAGTCTGTCACTCAGATCCACGCTATGCCAATTTTCCAATGCCACTGAGAGATGGAAATGTGGATCGTGGTTTCCATCAGGATGGGCTCGCGCCTTAATTAAACTGCTGACTCCTTCCTCGAGACTGCTCCATCATGCGATTCAAGGCGACACATATTCTCTATACAAAGTTCGTAGGTGATGTGGACTCTCCGTCAAGGTGTATGAGTTGATTCTCCAAACCGAATTGACACGAATGCTTCTTCATCGTCACTCTGTATGTATAGCGATCCTTGAGTTTAGAACATCCGCAATTTGTAACGCATCGTCCCCTATTGGATACCGTATGAAGATGACACACAAGATTGTTCGACCACAGGCTTCTTCAACTCCTTCGACTCTCAATGGTGAATTGACTACTTCTTCAATTCTTTTTAATCAACTGTGCTTTCCTTCAACACTAATTGAATTTTCTTCTGATCAAATCTTGCAACAACCCGCTCTGATACCATGTAAATTTTAATGATCAGATTTAGTGCACAGAAAAATAATTCAAAATCAGACACAATTACACAGCAGATACCCTGGGAAAACCCTCCTCTTGAGGGAGAAAAACCCAGCAACAAAGATCTCTCTTATATTTATAAATAGTGACAACAATTCACTTTACAATGAGGCCGAACACAAGGCCAATATACAGCACCAACTGGAGATGGAAGAACAGATGATAAACTATATAATGTTCAATTCAGCCTTAGAGGAATTCACAGTCTGCTCTTGAATGATTCGCAAACTGCTCTTGAATGATTCGCAATCTGTCCTTGAACAATTCGCAACCTGCTCTTGAGTAATCCGCAATCTCTCTTGAGTAATTCGCAATCTGTTAATATTCGCACTTGATAATATTCACACTTGACAATATTCGCACTTACAGAATAATCTTGGTGATCATCAATGGAAGAATGAATCTTGTATATATACAAATGAGAGAGGTTGCACCTTTTCAAGTTATAAGGTCGGCCAGAATACAATAATAAATATTAAATACAAATCATAAGGAAGGTCGGCCTCAAGTGAAATTATAATGTTGCCAAGAGAAGCGCCCATCATAAATAAATGACTCATATAAATAAATAGCCGATAGGCTACATTTATTATGTCTTCACTCGTGGCTGGAAGGATGAACCCGAAGCTGCATAATAACATTAACAAAGAGCTCATCAAACTCAAACTCAAACTCATGACTCCATGTGAATCTACTATGCCTCAATTGAATTATTATGTTACAACCATGAAGACTGTAGAAATTTCTCACAATTTCAAGCCCACGAGTCTCAAAATGAAGAATTAAAGCATGTGAAAGTTCGCTGTCCTGAACCAATATTGGAAGGAAACTATCAAACTTTGCTTCACAAACCTCCAAAGTGGCTGGAAAACACACTAGAGCCATCTCCATAAAAAAACTAGCACTTCTTTGACAAGAAGTGATGAACCAACTCCCCTGAATGAGAGAAACTCTCCGAGTAATGTGGCTGGCCTGCCTCCGATTAGCAAGCTTGAGTCTCCAAATCTGCTTTTGTCTTAGCCAAGGATCACTCTCAAGAGCAACCAACTGTTCATCTCTCCAATTCATACTCAAAATTTCTCTCCAATCCATTTGTTGATGAACAAATGGGGCCATCAAGTGGCTGGTAAAGAAAAGGACAACACCAAACGGTCTGAAAATTTGATCATTATCCCACCAAAAATTCTTCTTTCCACAAGCCATAGACTCCATCAACCCATGTTGAAAATCCCAATCATGGATACCCAACTAAAAATGGTTTTCAACATACTGCCAAGAAATCTCAACGCATTCCCAAGTGCTAGTGAGAACCAAGTGCATTCTCATGTAATTGGTGTCCCCTCTAGTGAATCCTTGAAGCTTAACCATGAAAGCTTCAATAACATTGGAGTATGAAACATAGAATGACTTCAAATTCAACTCCCAAAACTGACTAGTATGAGCTAAAGCATCACTCAACCAAAGGGATGGATTGTCAAATATGTAAACACCATGTTTTGGTCCATCTTTCTCCCAAACTCCATGAGTAGCAAGTCTGAATTCTTCACTCCTTGTTGCTGCAATGAAACCATGAGCAGCCACTAAACTGTGTTTGGACAACACCCTGTTGTCAAAGGATATTGAAATCATCTTGAATCAACTCTTCCCATTTGGAGTCTTCTTCCTCAAACCCACTTACGTGTTCATTATAAAATTGCCCTGGAAGGTTACTAATCACAAAATGTGGCACATCCTCACAGAGTGATATCAATTCATCTATGCACTGGAAACCATACTCAGTCTCATGCATCGTTTCATCATCCATCTCAAGGAGAGGATTATCATAACTTTCCTCATCACCCTCTTCAAAGAGAGGATTGTCAAGAACTTGAAAGTTATTCCTTCCATCTTGCCACTCCAAATTTGCACAAGCAACTTCTGTTTTTCTTGAGACACTTCCAAGATCAAACTCTTTTTGAAGACTATCAAGCTCTCCAATCACCTACTTGATTTTTCAGCTCTTTGTGCACCCTCTTGCTCCTTGAAAAGTTTAAAGTCAGCAAACTAGTCTTCTACCTCCATTAATGCCATTTGAGTTTCTTCTAACATAGCCTTTGTTGATTCAAGCTCATGAGTAAGTTCATCAACCTTTCTCTCTTTTCCTTGGAAAGCACTGAAGGTCTTCTTTGCAAATTCAATGGCATGATCCCGATCTTCGATCAAATGTAGGTAATCTGACTTCAATGTCTCCCAAGAGTCCCTGATAAGTTGCAAGTTGGGAAGAGCAACTTTATCCTTAACTCCATTTTGTCTCTCTTCAAGCTGAGCCTTCCTGGAAAGCTCTTCAACCAAGCTATGTGTGCGATCAAATCGGGATAGAACTCGCACTTCCCTTTCAAATGACTCTCGGAATTGATCATCCCACTCAAGAATTTGCAACGAAGGTGGATTGCTGGTAGGCTGCTTTCCAAAATCAGAACTTTGTTTCTTGCCTTTGCTTCCCTCATTGATGCTCCAAGACTCCTTTTCTTCACCACCCATTAATTGAAATTGCTCATTATCATAAAGTGGATCAGGTTCTTCTAATCCTTCGAGTCTTTGCTTACAACCGGCTTCAAGAATAGGTAAAGCTCATTTGTATTTAAGAACCTCCTTAAACTTTCCATTTTTAAGAGCCATATGGTCATCAAGCTCTTCTTCCTCATCACTGTCTCTTTGATCAAACATTATGGCAGCCTCCAACTTAATCAATGAATCATAATTGTCCGCTGTTTGGAAAGTTTCTGTAACATACTCTTCTTTAGTGGCTGCAACCACTTTAAAGAGATCATTATGGAGCTTTGTTAAACAATCTTCTTCTTCAAGGACAACTTCCCCTCCAATGGCCACCTCATAGTTTGCAATGCAATCTGATTTTTGTTTTTCATCAGGATCAAAGGGAAACTTATCCCACATAGGTTCTGTGTCATAACTTGATGCCAACACATCCGGATCCCAAATGCTAATGGGTTGACTAAGATGGACAACATGAAAATGCTTATCATGCTCCACTTGAAGTGTTGACTCAGTGAATAAGTTAGCTCCTGAATCTCTTAGGCTGATATCTTTAAAAACATTTCTTTCCAATGGTTCGGTTTGCTGATCAAACCCAAGACCAACAATGTTGCCACCAAAATGAAGTGAAGAATCTTCAATGCTTGCTGTTTTGAAAATTTCACCTTCATTATCTTCTATGGAACCATCATGAGAAAGTATGTTGCTGATTTCTTCATGTGGAACTTCTTGGGAAGTTGGGACAGCAACAAGAGGACAATCCTTCATCACCAAATCTTCAACATGATCTTGCATGAGCTTGTTGGAATCATTTCCAACCTCATGACCACTGATATTTTCTTCATCATGCTCTAACTTCTTCAAAAGTGGCTTCAATTTCTCTTCACATTGATTAAACAATTCCTTGATCAGCATAGCAGCTATAGGAGAATCCTTTTCTTCATGTTCATATGCGTCCAAGAGGAGAGATTAGACATTTGGTGGAATTTCATCAGCCTCTTTAATGGTGAGAACAAGAATTTTCTTCATAGCTATAATAACATCGTCTTCTTGTTTGCTCCAAGTGGATATGAAGAGGTAGTGGAACAAGTGATAAACTTGATCATGCATTTCCTAGTTTAATAGCAAGTTACTTATCCTCAGATCTGAAAATGTCTTTAAGATAGCAACCTTTCTGGAAAATTGATTGCTATCGGTTTCATCAAGATCTTGTAAACTTTCTACAATCCTGTGAAGAATCTTCTTCATAATTTCATCTTCATAAGGCATCAAAGGTGCTACTATCCTCATAACTTCACTAAAGCATGAACTAACCAGCAAACTGATTTCCTCATCTGGGTGCCTCGGCCAATATGGCTGATTCAAAGAGGCCACTACAGGAGTTAACATCAACTGCAACAACTCAGAAGGTGATTGCTTCACCTGTCTCAGACATTGTTCCAACAAGTGAATATTGTTCTCTTCATCTTCCCTTAACTGAAACTCTTTTCCAAGTCTTTTTCCAACCTCATAAAGTGGCTTTTCCAAGTTCATTTCTTCATCATTTGAAGCCAAAATCAAATCTGACTTCTCGTGGTTCCTGAATAGAAAATGCAACATCTTCTAAACTTTTGAAAGTTGATACCGAACTCTGACCTCTGGTGTAGAATCTGACTTCTTTGTCACTCATCTGTCAACTGAACATTGATGGGCACAGGATGGCAGGATCATGGCTCTGATACCATTGTAATGAGCCGAACCAATTTTTTCAATTTTAATGAGCAATTCGGCACAACAAGTACCCGTTAAGGTTAGCCCAAATCCAAACAACTGTTGGAAAGTAACTCTACACCTAGAATGTACACCAACATCCCAATGTTGGGCAAGGTGTGAGCATATGGCTCTGAGGATTGTCAGTATTCAAAATGAAAGAACAGTGCTAAAAGTAACCCAACCCAAGAATGTGCACCAAGACCTGATGTGGGTGAAGTGCTAGCATATGGCACTGGGGGTCTATGTATTCTGTGACGGCTCAGCCGATCAGCAATATGATGATTACAATGCAAGAACAAGAAGTAAATGGGCGGCTTGCCAACCCCTTCCACTTTTTAGCGGGCAATACAGGAAAGTAAATGCAATAAATAAAGACTAAACAAGACCAGTCTCTTCAACAAACGTGGGAATTACAAATAGATTGAGCAAAGACCAATCTCTTCCAAAAACGTGGGAAAATACAATGAAACTTTGCAAGATAAGAATGATGGCTGAACAGTACTACTGTAGCAGCCTTACAATGAGAGTGAATGTCTGCAAGAACACTGTATTTAGAGAGATCACAAAGCTGCCAATAAATAGAATAACACCCCAAACACTAAATGACTCACTCCACACCAACCTAACATCAAAATGAAAACTCCTAAAATCTGATGTGACTGACCAGCCAGCTGTAAGAGCAGACCAGCAACTTAAACACACAGTAAAATGCTCATAAAAACCACAAATCCTCACCATACGACTTGAAACTTGATGCAAATGAACCTCCTAATGATGGCGCCCAAGTTCTAGAAAAGAAATGGCAGCTACAAACTGAATTTGCTTTTGCACGAAACCCAATGCAACCTCTAAAAGGTACGATCCTCTAGGAAGGGCGATTTCTTGCTAGTAAATCCAACTTTTGATAATAAAATCTGTAAATAAGCATGAAGGGTCACCGCTAACAAGGAAATCCATTAGTCCAATACCCAGAACAAAACAAAAATCACTCAAAGACTTCTAAACTAAAATGATCTCTAGCTATGCTAAATCAACAAACTCCAAAATGCTCAAAAACACAATAGACTCCAACTATAAGCTCCATTTGCATTATCTGATCGAGAAGCAATCACCAAATCAGCTAGATGTTATCTTTCAAACATGAAGACTGATCCCTGCTAGGAGGTATGCATTCCTCGAAGCACTTTGCTTGTATTCATTCCAACAGCATAATAGTAAGGTAGACATGATATATAAAAATGAAGAATAGAGGCCTCCTTATATAATCTCCAAAGAGAATCTCCAGCAGCTTCTAGAAGGTACGCCCATTCTCCGAAGACTTAGGTTTTGACTTGACTTTGACTCCTTCCTCCTTGGGCGTCCAACTTCTCAAGATATAAAGTTTGATTAATTAAAAGATATCCTTCCTCAAAGTGGCGTCCAATCTCCACAAGAGCAAATTGACTTTAGAAATATTAAATCACCTCCAAATGAGGCGTCCACCCATGAAGTCCCTCTTTTAAAAACAACATAAAGTTATATCACTAGGCCAAGGGGGCCATGCGAAAATATAACATTTATATCATAAAATAACTTATTTCTCCAAAAGTTTCACCACAAAGCCAAAACCCATTGCACTGCTAGAAAATGAAAACTCACTGTGCTGATGCCAACAGGACCACTGCCAAAAATAGAATTTACTAAAAATAGTAAATTCAGAAAGTTGCTTAGAACGAGATGCATGAAATACTGTTGCGAAGCTCTCTAAAAACCCAAAAAGAATCTTCAAACCAAATTCCAAAACTCCAAGTGCAAGCTTCAGAAAAAGCTGAAACATCCCCCTAGAAGATAGGAAACCCTGATTTCTGCTTCCTAGTAGCCTACGGGTCACTAGAATAGGCCAACGGTCAACAACAATGATCATTGTTGAGAAGGGGACATTACACATACATCCTTGGACTGCTCAACATATAGGCATTACAAGATGTTGAGAAAATATGCAAAGTCTTAAGTATTTTAGAAATCCAAATATTAATTATAGTACTTCATTTCAATAGCCATGACCTTGTCATTACCAAAACCAGGATTTTTTTTGCTTGTCCCTGAAACTGAATAACTGCACTTGCTATCTTTGAAACTCAGAGAAATAGTGGTAGAGACTCAGGAGGAAAGGGTCAAAAGAAAAAGAAGCATCATAATGGTTCATGAAGGTGAAATGTAAGAACCAATAGATCAGCACCAATTCTATTTGTTGAGATATCTTGATCTAATAGGATATGTCAGGGAGCATTCTATTGATTATTTGCCAATTTCAATTGGAAATTAATACAGTAATGGCATTCCAATTTTTTTCCATACTTTTCCAGGTAAAATATTTATACATGACTCACTGTCAGGCAAAGCATTTGAGTGAAGCATGTCTCCATTCCCTATATTCATCATTCAGATGTTGTCCTTTCTTCCCACTGACAACATGCCTTGTTCTACCATTCACTGTTATTTTTCTTCAAGCGTTTGATTGTTTGGATTTGTTCTAATTATGGTAAGTAGTTTGTACGTTGACCATGTTTCGATGGATCGATGATACTAAGTGGTGAATTGAACTTATCCTCCCACTCCTTTTTCATGTTTTTCTTTTCTTGGGAGTGTTTGTTGAATCCTTGGTTTAAGTGGTGATGTTGCAATTTTGTATACTTACCCTACATTGTTTGATAAACTATTTACATCATTGAATACTTGTATTGCAGTTTTCTTGTGTTGTTTTTACTGTTCCATGTATAGTTCTTTCTTCTTCATGTTCCTAGTCACAGCCAACAAATATTATCTTTTTTTTTTCAATATTTCTACTATGCTTATTGCTTTTAATTTGGGGCAGTCATCAATATCATGATTGCTAGGACCACACTTAGTAGTTGTGTTTTGATTCTAGCTGAGTATCATCCCCTAGACATGTAAGTCAGGTTGCCTCAACTCGTTCAAGACACACCATTGGAAAAGTAGTTGAAGAAGAAAAGAAAACAACATAATTCACTATAGGACAAACTTTGAGGGAGAGATCAAGGATGATTTAGAATCTAGATGAATTAGTAACTTCCAACACATGTTTATTCCAACAAAATGTTGATTAGCCCAAGGAAGATAGTGTGAAAATGAAAGAGCTTGTTGATTTTGAGAATACAATAATAGAAATTTATGAAGTGGAGCTGAAATATGAAAGAGACAAACTTTTTGAACTTTCCTATGAAGAAGATGTCTTTTATTAAAAAGCATGTATCTCAAGGCTCGAAAATGATTTATTTGAAAAAGTTTCAACTACTAATGAAGGGTTTGATGTTGTTGAAACTTTTAAAACAACACCTAATGAGGAGCATCTACATTCTAGTGATGGCAATCCAGATTTTATGTGGGAATTTCCCATGCATGAAGAACAACAATATGACTTCTTAGAAAATTCAGTAGAAGAGCATGACGAAATGGAGCCTAATGAAGATTTTAAATCAACACTTAGTAATGACTCATTGTTTGAGTATGGTGCTTACATGACTTTTGATCAAAGTGATTGTGAGGAGAAAGCAAATTTTGAAGATCTTGTGGCTCCTAAAAATGAAGATACTTTAGAGTCTTTGCTACATGGAGAATTGAGTCAGTTGGTTGAACAAAGACCTAGGGAGTTATGTGATATGAAGAATCAATTCTTGGTCACCAATGAAAAAGAGATTCAAGTCCTCACAAGTTTGGACAACACTCCCAAGATCCTTGAAATCCTCATGCAAAAAGGTGTTGAGGGTAGAGTTATGTCTTCAAACTTGCAATTTATTAGAGACTCTTTGGAGACAATGAAATCATAATACTTACACTTGATTACAAATCGAGATTATGCCCTTGAATTTGCAAAGGAGGCCATTATTGCATTCAAAGAAGAAGAAATAAAGGTTAATGAGCTTACTCTTGAGCTTGATTCAACAAAAAACATGCTAGAAAATACTCAAATGACACTAATGGAGGTATAAGGTCAGCTAGTTGATACAAAACTTTTCAAGGAGTAAGAGAATGAACAAAGAGCTATAAAAATCAAGCAAGTAATTGATGAGCTTGATAGTCTTCAAGAGGAGTTTGATTTAGAGGCTCTCCAAAAGAAATCAGTAGTTGCATGTGTAGATTTGGATCAATAAGATGGGGTTGAGCAAGAGGAAAGGAATGATTTTCAAATTTTTGATAATCCTCTCTTTGAAGTGGGTGCAGAGTCAACTTATGATAGTCCACTCTTTGTGATAGAAGATGAAACATCTAGTGACAATATCAAGATATGGCATCTTGGTGAAGTTTCCAAGTATGAGATAGAGTGCACTTTTCAGCTTGATTTGAGATCATATAATGAGGATGTACCAAACTTTGTGATTGGTAATCCTCCAGGAAGGCCGTCGATAAAGAATGTGTAAGTGAGGTTGGCAATGAAATTTCCACATGGGATGTGTTGAAACATGGAGACTACGTCATGCCTATCCTTGAGGAGTTTCCAAAGAGTGATTTTGAGCTTGCTAAAATAGCAGCAGATAATGGAAGTTCATAACTTGTTTTGCATAAAGAAATGGTAAGACAAGTGTTTAAACATGATTTCCACTTATTTGACAATCCACTGTTGGACTAGAAGCTGATTTGACATATGCTTATCCTTCTTTGAAATGGAATATGGAGATATCAATTTCTCATAGACTCTAGTTGGTGATGCTTTCATGGTTGAGTTGCAAGGAGTCAAAGATGTCACAATCCTCCATGGGAAGCAGGAGAATGAGTTAAAGATAGATGTAATATTATATGATGGTTACAAAGATCCTAGTGCTTTGGAGGTGCAACTTGTTGATGGCACTTGGATGATTGCGAGAGAGGCATTTTCTTTTGGAGAAGATGCTTTTAGTTTCACCAAGAGGTCTTTTGATGAGACACACATGAATAGCAGAGTTGCACAACACAAACATGGTGGAGTTGCCTCATTTCTTTGAATTCATGATAGAGGTCACCAACAAAGTATGTTGGAAGGTTATGGTGAATTGAGAGATGCTACTTGGCAAAAAAAAATTCAAATTTTTAGTTTTGACTCTGCTGTTTTGTTGCAGACCATCCACCTCATACTTTGGTTTGCTCACATTTGTGTAGGATTAGCAAAAATTTTCAGTCAAGGGATGGAGGAACTATCAGTTGGTGGTTGTTTGGGAGCCTTTTTCAAGTTATTTCGGATTATAAAATCAGATTATGAGTTGCTATTTCTATGTTTGATCAGCTGCAAGTTTACAAATTTTTAAACCAGTCAGCCTCTTGACAGGGTTAGTTTATGGTTTCAGACTAAGTTACCGGTTTGGTTTTGGGTTTGGGTTTGGGTTTGAGGATCTGGTTCGCCGGTTCGGGCAAAATTCTTTTTGGGGTTGGATTCATTTTGGGTCGGTAATACAAAAACATATAAAAATCAGAAATATATGCATATTTGCAGCAGTAATTAAGTTCGGAATACACCACCATATTAATAGTCAAATAACATAGCAAAAATACACCCACTTTCATAGTCAAATATTAAAATATTAGTGATATTCAAATGTCGCACTATAGAATTATAAATTAAAGTTCAAACATAAAAATGTCAAGTGTTTACAATCAACCATTATTGATCATTGATAAATCTGAATCATATGGGTCATCAAAAAAAGTATCATCAGCATCATTAGATACTACATTTTGTGTAGAACCACAAGTAGCATCAGTGGCACTCATAGAAGCACTGCCACTAGCACTGACACTACCACTCTCATGCTCAGTAGCTGCTTCAGGCTCACAGTCATTATCAATATCAAGTGCAGCTAGGTGACTTGTGGAAGCATCCAAGTCAGGCTGCTCTGGCTCAATATCCCACCTCTTTGTGTCTCTTCCTTTGTAGGAACTTTGCTTGTGTGTAAGGAGGTGCAAGTTTGAATGCACATACACCAAGTCCTCTGCCTTTTTTGAATGTAGCCTATTGCGCTTTATTGAGTGGATGAAGCAGTATGTGCTCCAATTCCTCTCAAAAGAAGATGAACTAGCAACCTATTAAGAACAAATTAAATAGTTAAGAGTTACAAAATTTAACTAAACAAAATATAAATTAAAATTAAAATTTAAAATTTGAATCGATATGGTGGCGCTGCCCAGAATTGATTAAGAACCTGGAACAATGGTGGCAGGAAAATTTGAATATCGTTGGTACCATTAGTTTTTGCTTTTCAATGCGCCTAGCAAATATCAAAAACAAATTGAAAACTTGGAACAAATTGTCTTTCGGGAATATTTTCAAAGAGAAGGAACAAGTCGAGCTAGATTTGGAGGCTCTGAATGAATACGTTATTAAATTCGGGATGTCCCTTACTGAATTTCAAATTGAGAAAGACCTCAAAGCAAAGCACACAGAGCTCTTGGCAAGAGAGGAAATTTTCTGGAGAGATAAGGCCCGAGAAACATGGTTAAAAGAGGGAGATGCAAATACAAAATTTTTCCATAACTCGGCCAGGATGCGCAGGGGAAGAAATAGAGTGGATAAGATTGTGTGCGGGGATGGGTCTGTTGCTCATGACCGTGACGGGATTGAACAAGAAGCCGTTAGTTTCTTTGAGAATTTGCTCGCTAATAGCCAAGAAGTTCCCGAAGCTGGTAACAATAATCTTCTCTCTTGCATTTCATGCTGCCTTGGATCAGACGACAACAAAATGCTTTGCTCCCCTTTTACTCTAGAAGAAGTCCGCATGGGGTGGTTTGGGCTCCATCCCGACAAGGCTCTTGGGCCGGACGGGCTGCCAGTCAAATTCTTCCAAAACTGCTGGCAATTTATGGGGAGAGATTTGCTCAAATTATTGGAGGACTTCAGGACCAAACAAAAGTTTGTTAGGGACTTAGATAACACGGCCATTGCTCTTATTCCCAAGAAGAATGAATGTCTATCATTCTCGGACTTCCGCCCAATTGCTCTCTGCAATTCCATTTACAAAATCATTTCGAAGGTGCTGGCGAATAGGCTGAAGAAAGTCTTGGGGCGGATCATTTCTGTAGAACAAAACGGCTTTACACCTGGCAGGGAGATAATCGATAGTATCATAACCACTGTGGAAACGGTTCACACGATCACATCTGAACGCCAGAAAAGCATGCTCATTAAGCTCGATGTAAGTAAAGCGTACGACAGGGTCCGTTGGGATTTTTTACTCAATGTTCTAGTAAGATTCGGTTTTGCTCCTCAGTGGGTCAACATGATTCGTTTTTGTATCACTACGGTGAGATATTCTGTTCTTGTTAATGGCTTTGTATGTGGCTTCTTTAAAGCTTCGAATGGTCTCCGCTAGGGGGACCCGCTATCTCCATTTTTATTCGTGATTATGGCGGAGGTAATGGGTCGCCACTTTTCAAAGCTATGTGGTTCAAAAATTTGTAGGGGTGTCGTTGTGGCTGACGGTTTGGATCCAATAACCCATTCCCAATTCGCGGATGACACTCATTTGTTTGGTGAGGCCACAGTTAAGGAGGCAGAGGTTATAAAAGGAGCTTTGGATGAGTACATGTCTGCCTCCGGGCAGATTCTGAATACAGACAAATCAAAGATTTACTTCAACACAAAAGTCGCTATAAGGAAGAAGATAGCTGGCATTTTCAGCTTCTCAATTGCTACTCTCCCCTCCAAACACCTGGGAGTCCCTCTATTCCGAGGTGTTTGCAGGTCTGTGCACTGGCAGGAAACGATAGCAAAATGCAGATCTAAGTCTAACGCCTGGAAGAGCAAATGGTTGTCCCTTGCGGGGCGAATCCTAATGATCAAGTTTGTTTTGGCTGCTGTACCAATATATACTGCCCTGCTTCGGGATGACTAAAAACGCGATTGGTGAGGTGGAGAGCTTCATGAAAAAATTCTTATGGGATGGCGCCAAGGATGAGAAACGGGTGCCTTTGATAAGTTGGAATACCGCTTGTTTAGGCAAGCAGGATGATGGTGCTGGCCTGAGACATATGGAGCTACAAAATCGCGCTCTTGGTGCAAAGCTATGTTGGAAAGTATACAAAAACCCCGAGAGCCAATGGTGCAAAATTATCAGGAAAAAATATTTGGACATCGACTCCCCGGAACACATTCTCACCATGGCTAATTGCAATGGTGGTTCGGCTGTGTGGCGGTTCATGTGGGGCTGCAGGGATATCATCTCTAAGCATCTGACATGGAAGGTTGGCAATGGCTGTAAGGCAGATTTCTGGTTTGACTCTTGGAACGGGCACCCTGCCCTCTCTGAGTTCTTCAGGGATTGCGATTGGTTGGAACCTGTAAGGCGTAACAAAGGTTGGCGTGTATCGGACTACTTCGTTCTAGAGTCAGATGCTTGGCTCTCAGTTACAAGTTGGCTCCTCTTTGTAGATATTCCAATGGAGGACAAGGTATTACTGGGTGAAATGCTAAAACATTGACGCCTCCTATTATCTACGAAAGAGGACGAGATAATTTGGACAGGGGCTAAATCGGGCGAATATTCAGTTAAGTTGGGTTACAATCTGCAGTGTACGCAAAGGGGCGTTGATGACTGGCCGACTAAGTTGTGTTGGGATCAAGGTGTTTTTCCCAAGTCTGGTTCGTTCCTATGGATGACACTTCACAAACAAATTTTAATTGGGGACAAACTCCCCTCGATAGGCATTCAAGGCCTGAGTCATTGTCCTTTGTGCTGTAGAAGTGAAGAATCGACTAATCATCTTTTGTTGTGTTGTGATTACATTGCGTAGTGTTGGGATTGGCTTATGGCATCTCTTGGTTGGGCCTCTCCTCATTAGATGGACCTCCTGGATTTTTTGCGTAGCTGGCTGACTGGAAAAAGGGTGTGTGTCTAGGCGGGTGTTTGGGTGGCTTCTCCAGCCATGGTCGTTTGGCACCTATGGAAGGAACGAAACCGCATGATTTTTTGCGACTTCGAATTGCCTGTTGAAACCGTCATTAAGAAAATTGAATCCGGCTTATGTGAGTTATTGAATGCCAAACATTGGAGACCGAAAGGGACATGCTTTACCTTCTAGGATGGTGTAATGCCCCCGTGTTATTATACTCCTATGATACCTTTCTGTGCATGTGGTTGTTTTTGTTTGGATATTGCTTATGTTTGATGCATACTCATGATTACGTTGGTAATTGTTTCATCTATTTGACTTATATGTTTTGCTTGGATGCACATGATACTGTTTTATGATGTTAATGATATAATGATGCATGGTGTTCGTCTTTAACTGATTATGCCATACTGTGTGGTTACGCAAATTGTTTAATACTCACTTCATGATATTTATGATGATGTGCTATTGTTTGAGGTTTGGGTGAGGGGGACAGTGTTGCATCACTCATCTGTGAGTGCCCTGCCACACTGCAATTCTCTCTCACAGTGTGTAGTACATTGAATATATATGTTGTTTCGACACTTGGTTTTATGCAGGTTTGCAAATACCAGGCACCGACTCCACCCGCATTGTCGGGTTAGAGCGTGCCCAACATACCCAATGGATATGATGTGGTTTAAGGATTTGGCAAGAAAGCATCCCCGTCCATGTCCGTCATCCCATCGTTGTTTGATGATGTCATCTGTCAGTTCCCGCTCTGTTTGGTATCATCTTGTTTTACGTCGTCTCTTTTTTTTAGGTGGAAATTTTAATGTGTTAATTGTTTGATTTAGATGGTATCGTTACTGTTAATTAGTTAAATTAATACAATGATGGTTAGTATTATGATTGAAATTAAACATTAAATGTAATTATTAATGTGTGTTGTGAAGATCTAATTAAATGTTAAATTAGTTTGAAAATTTAAAATTATGTTTTTAAAATTAAAGGAATAATATCTTAACTGGAGCTTTATGAATTTTCAATTGGCAATTAAATAATAATGTTTATTTAACTAAATAATAATGTTTATTTAGTTAAATAATATTGTTTATTTTATTAAATAATATTGTTTATTTTATTAAATAATATTGTCCATTTAATTAAATAATACTATTTTTTAATTTGTTATTACTTGGATTTATTCAAAAATAAATAGTTTTTCAATATTACATTCGGAAAAGTTTAAAGGAAAATAAAACATATATTTATGTTCATGATTTATTTAAAAAGAATGCTCGAATGCATTGCATGGTAAGTTTAATTTAATTTAATTTAATTTGAAAGATATTAATGTATTCAGTAGTGGGTAAAATTTTAAACTAAGGATGAAGTTCTTTTCACTTGTCGCAATATATAACCAAAGGTAAAGAAAAATTAATATAGGCCATTGAAAATTATTATATTTAAATCCTTAGTGGCAGTAGGTTTATTTTTCGTTTCAAACGGAGGAATTTCCTCCAGGTGGAAAAAGGGAGAAAGATAAAGTGACGGGTGGTGAGAATGAAAATTTGGGAATTAGCCACCTGTCCGCTTCATCCCAACACTATTAAGTTTTATTAATAGAATTTGAGGAAGGACGGTAAAAAAGAAAGAAAACAAGAAAAATTTGCTCTGGTAAAGAAAAAAGATATGGAAGGAAGGAATTACTGGAGAGGGTGAATATAAATTTTATAGAAGGGAAAATTCTGTCATGCCAAATCCAGGTTAGTGAATTTGAGTTTTTAATTGTTGAATTCATTTTAAACTTTAGTCAATAAAAGTTTAAATTCTTAATGCAATTATTTGTTTTCCACTGAATTTAACCCTGTCTAGATTTCAAGGGGTTTTCTTCTTGCACCGTAAAATAAATTTGTCTACTTCTGACTTGGCTGCATTTGATGAATATGTCTCCATATTTCTCCAATCTTTGTACAATAAATATAAATATATGGTCTTGTTTAGGTTAAAGATTCATGGAGATTACTCCAGGGTAAATTGATAATCTCTCTTATTCCATTGTCAACCGTTTTCAGCTGTAACACTTAAACAAAATAGGGAGTATTAAAGTTTAAATAACCTTCTTGAAATTTTAATTGACAATCTATCTGTAATGTCCCCATTTTGGCCATACACTCTTCTTTTGGATTTAGCCTATTTCTGGAAATCCGTAGGCTAAGCCGAAGTATAAAACTAGGGTTTCCTCTTTTAGATACTGCTCAGTTGGCGTTCAGAGGATGTTGTGCAGACTTACTATTTATAGCAGTTTGCTATTTTTAGCAAGTCTATCTTTTGGCAGTATCTATCTAGTAGCAATTCAGTCCTTTGCAGTTCAGTGTTCAGTTTGGCTTTCTGATGGTTTTGAAGTTAACTTACTATTTTTGGCATTTACTATTTTTAGTAAGTTCATTTTTGTGAAGCATCATCATCAACTTGGTTCAGTTTGGCATTTGTCAGCTATTTTTAGCAATTCATCAGTTGCAGCTTGGGCATTGTATTTGGTTATCTCCTTGGACTGAGTTTCAGACATAGTCAATTTTCATGTCTTGAAGTTGTACCCCACGCCTAGGCTTGATGACTTCAAGTTGTTTTAAAGAAAGGGACATAAAGGGGTCAAGTGAGCATTTAATTATTTAATAAATGCTTTATTGTTGCAATATGAAATGGATGCCTAAAAGGGAAGTTGAATGATATTTTATTATTTCAAAAAGTAAAAGGCAAAAAGGTGGCGTCCCTTTTGGAAGTTGAAGTGATTCAACTTCTTGGAATTTGAAGAGTTCTTGTTGCTTCATTTGCCAACTAAAGCTTATATTGCTGCTGTTTGAAGAGCTGATTATCCAATATTTTTATGCTAATGTTATGCTGTCGAAATGACAACTTGTTTAATACTTCGAGGGATGCTTACCTCCTAAATCCAATTTCGTGTTTGAAATACAACACCTAGTTGGACATTTGCTGCTTCTCAAATCAGACTAGCAGATTGAGCTCAATAGTTGAAGATTTTGATGAAATTTCCAGTTTTGAAGTTGCTGATACAGTCACAGCTGAAAGTCGAATTTGTATACAGCTTTGTGAGTAATTTTTATTTTGTTCGTGATTTCTATGCTTTGGGCGACCCCTTCCACAAGTTTCCAGATTTTTATTTTGAGTTGCTGATTTTTAATGACAAAATCGCCCCTCAAGGAGGGCCGTACCATTCTTGAAAGCATTGGAATTCGTGCTTGAATTATAAGCTGAGTTTTGGTGCTGTTTGTGATCTGTTTTTGGGCGCCTACCTCCTAAGAAGACACAGCAAAAGACGACATTCGATTTGGAGGTGAATTAAGTGAGTTATGAACTTTTCATTGAATTTCACAGTTGCTGATTGACATTTCCAGTTTACTGTTTTTTTGTATCAGACCTTTGAAGTTCTGATTTTTGACTCATTATCAGTAGTTAGAGAGATAAATAATTGTATGAGATCATCTATTACTCATGTGTTTGAAGACTATTGTAATTCATATGTAATTTGCAGCTTATTTCTTATTTGTAAAGACTGTAAACAGTAGTACTGTTCCAGTTCTAATTGCTGCAATTAATTCTTCTTGTTCTCACATAAGTACCCTTGGATGGTTTACCGCCAGTGTGGATAATTTGATTGTAACACTCTTGTACCCACTTTCATAGTGGTGAATTCCCACAATTTTGTGGATGCCCGCCGTAGCGGATGAATTGTTTTAATTGTAATCTTTTCCCCCCACTGTTTGGTGGTAGTGTGGAAATGCTCTTCATGGCTGGTTATCCGCCTGTTAATTTCTAGCTTTCAATTTAAACACTCCGTCATATGTTAGCACCTCGCCCTCAGTGGGATCTTGTGTGCACATTCTTGACGTTGAGAAGTTTCTTTCAAGTATTTTTCATTTAGCTCTCCGCCATATGACAACACCTATCCCTCATTGGGATTGAGTGTGCATTCTTGGTGTGAGTTCATTTCAAGTTTGGTTTTCTATTTGAAGCTAACGCTAATCAAGTTGGCTAAGTGCTGGTTATGTTGTGTTAATTCATCGAAAAAATTGGTTAGCATATTTCACTATCACAGATGGTCAATGTAATCACATGAAACTCCAGAAGGGTGAGGGTAATTTCTATGGTTATGCTTTATGTTCCATTTTAATTTTAAACCCCTTTCTTGATTATTCAATGGCTGCTAAACTGTTATTGCTTTTACCAGTGGCCTTGGGATATTCCTTCTAATTGTTGCAAACATATTTATTTCCCCTGATATCTTGGCAATCTATCTCAGCTGCAGTATTTATATTTTTAGGGTGTATAAATTTAAATAGTCTCCCTTTACCCTTCGCTACTCTTCTCAGCAGCAACATTTAGTCTTGGAAGAGCACAGTAAATTCTATAACCTTCCTGAAACCTTTGAAAAACTTCCACAGCTGTTGCATTTAGACGTGATTTCATGTAGTGGATTAAATAGCTTCTTTGATCACTTTCGCATCTGGTCTCTTCCCCAACACTTGAATTTAGGTTTGTGATTTGAATTAAGAAATAAATCCTCTACGGCATGTGATGTGCATTTTGTTAAAACAATAAAATAAAATAAAATAAAATCTGATTTTAAAGATTACTTCTGAGATTTTAAAATAATTCTTTTTCTTTTCCCTAAAAGCTTGCCACGTTCAGTGCTCTTTTAATTAAGAGGTGTTTGCATCTTATAAAGATAAGTAATATGTTTAAGACCATTTTCTTTACTTATAACCGTATATTATATATATTATGTATATTAAATAATCCCCTTTTCTTCCTTATAAACATTTATATTTATACAGGGATAAATTAAATTATATTTATATTTTAAAAAGATCAATGTAATAAAATAAAATATTTTCTATTTTCTTTCGTAAAGAATAAATACTTATATAAATGAATTTGTAGATAAGCATAAGTAAATATGTATATATCATTATATATATATATGGAAAATGATTAAGACATCTGAGATTAATTGTTTATAATCCAGTGAAATGGTAGTTACTTAAAAATAAAATAAAACAAAATAAAATTTGTTGTTAATTCCATTAGTTTAGAATAGTCCGAGTGGAAACCTTGTCAGTTACCTTTTTACCTAACCCTAGCCAAGTTATTATTGTCATTCCTCACTTAGATAAATAAATTAGTTAGCTTACATTGGATAAAGAGTGTTACCCTATAATTTTCTTTTGTTAAATTGGAATTGTAAATTAATATTCGTATTGACAATTTTAAATTTTGATTTAAAGATAAATATATGATCATTTGAGTTTAATAGGTAGTTATTACTCACAAGTAAAGTAAATTATAAATATTTTATCCACTCTCTTGAATTATCAAGGTAAATTATCAACATGAATTTTTGTCTATTAGGTTGTAACTTTATCTCAAGTTTCTTTAGATTAAAGTGCTAGTAGGAAACTGAATATCAAATTTATTTTATCCATGTTGTGATTTATAAATGAATACAAATATTATTTAATGTGAAGTAGGTTGTTTGAATTATCTTGTTTAAATGGTAAAATTTGTTAGAACACAATGCCAATCCTTCTTTAAATTAAAATTTTACTCATAGTTTATGTATATACATTTAAATCTTTGTAGAGTTAATTAATTCATGAATTTATAATATCAAGTAATAAATGCATGTTTTTACCAAGTTAGGTTATTTGTAATTATGGATATGGCGGGGAGTTAAAATGAGTGTCGTGAATATTGGGGTAGTGCATTTAAAATTAGTTTTATTTGCAGGTTATTTAAAGTTAAAATTGTTTACAAATTCATTTACTAATAGATTTGTGATTTGCGTAAATTTTACATCTAGATTAAATTTATTTGTAAAATAAATAAATAAATAAGTAAAATTAAAATTAGATTTATTTTAACTACAAGTTAGTTAAAGTTAAGTTTATTTTCCTTTACTAATAGATTTGTGATTTAGCTTAGATTTATTTGTTTAAAACAAATGTGTTACATTTGAACTAAATTTATTATTTTAACAAATATAAATTTAGGTTATATATATTAAATTTTAATTATTTTGAAGTAAACAAATGTCCAGGTTGAGGATTTTAAATTGAGAGAAATTTGATAGCTCTTATATGAAGAGTTCCATAGTGCTTATTTGATCAAAGGATTTTATGGTGGAAATAAATTTAATTACAGATAATTAATTAATTATTCTCTACATTATCGTTAGTAGAATTGGATTGTGTGTACGCTTAAGTGAATGGACACTTATAGTTTATCTTGAACATGTTAGATAGTTATTTATTTACCCTGAGTACTCTTTGGAATTGACTCTTTATGCATACTAGTGAATCTATGTCGATCATATTTTCCTCTTGTTTTATTTCGCTTTTGAGGTAATTTTATGTCTAGACATGACTTGGATATGATGGGAACCCAAATGTTAAATTACTTCTGATGGATAGTCATGGGTGGTAGGTTGTTAGGCTTCCAGAGGCGATGGGAAACCTATTTTATGTGGAATTTTCCCATGATTAGACCTTTGTGTTTCCATTGATCGTATTCCTATTTTGAGTTCGTGGGTGTACTATGTTCCATGATTTTCCTTGCCTTTGGTTATGATTATGAGCGAGATGGTTCATGCCTCGCACGTGTAGACATTTTGTGGCTTCTATGCTTAGTACACCCTTGTTGTTGTGAGTCTTGTTTCATAACTATTTGGAAGGTTTCCTAAACAAGTGTTGTACTTGTTTGATGTTGATTCATGTCAGTGTTGAGTTAGCCCTTTTTGCTTGACCTTGTTTGGATGTGGATCCTTTCTTGCCATCTCCTAGCACGGGGGGTGGACCTTCAGGTCCACATGGTCGGGTGGAACGTGCTATGCACCCATTGGGTTCCCAGGTTGTGTTCGTGATGCAGAAGCAGATGCAAATTTCCCAGAGCTCCACTTGGTTGAAGATTGGACCTCATTTTATACCTTATTCTTCATTGATGTATGATACAAGTGTATTTGATATACTCTTCTCGTTGATATAAGGGAAGCATTATGTAATGTACTATTGGATTCATGATGTGTTGTATTTGTAGAAATATGCTCCACCATTGTAATATTGATCTATGAGCTGAAATGTCATACATAATGAATATATTTTCCTCTCTTTTGTTCATAGGGGTTGTATGTCATCACTATGTAATCTTGGTTTTTATTCACTTTCATTTTTGGTAAAAGTTTAGGTTTCATAATGCCAACCCATGTACCCTAGAGGACATAGAATGATGGATGTATCTTTTCATCGCTATTGATCCTGGATGAATGTATGATTATGTTATCTTCTGAATGCATGCTTCTTTTGTTAACTTCTGGGTATTATCTTTAACGATGTCTTGGCTGGGGGCGTTTATGTGTAATGCAACCATGTAACCTAATGGGACTAGTTAGGTTTTGTCACGTAACATATATTTGATCACATTTTAATGTTTGTACATATTCACCTTATGTAATGTTTCACCTTCAAAAAAAAAAATTAGTGTGGTATTTTGTTGTCCTTTGGGGTTCACACGGCGGGGCGTTACAGATGGTCTTCTATAGAAGGCTTGGCCGGGCCTTCACCCTCCCTTGATCGAGCCTGTGATAGTGAGGAATTTGAGGGTGAATGCTCGTTGGGTTCCACTGGATGTGGGGCTTATCAAACTGAACTTCGATGGTTCCTCAAAAGGTAATCCTAGGGTGTTTGGAATTGGGTGTATAATAAGGAACTGGAATGGCGAATGCCTATGGGCTTTGTCGAGGAATATCGGTGTAGCTACTAATAACAAGGCCGAATTTGAGGCATTGGCAAGAGGGCTGGAACTATGCTTGAAAAAGGGATTCAAGGCTTTGGAAATCGAGGGCGACTCCTTGATTTGTGTTAAAGCTGTTGGATCACGAGTAACTCACAATTGGAAATTAAAAATCCAGCTTGCGTGGATTGGCAAATGTTTGGATAATTTGGACTCCTCAAAAAACCATGTGTATCGCGAGGCTAATTCTTTTGCTAATTATCTAGCTAATTTTGTGTCTTCAGTGCTGGCCACTCACGATGTACGTTTATTTGATGGCATCTCCCTCCCTGACGACTTGCGGGTCCATGTGAATAACGATCTGATCAAGGATTACTCGCTTGATGGCTGATGGATTTCTGGTCGGGTGGTTTTAGGTTTCTCTAGTTCTCGTTGCTTGGATCATTCTTCTGTTGCGCATCCGAGTGTTGTGTTTGCCCTTCTAAATCCTTGTACGGTTGGATGTTTGGTTGCATTGTATTCTTTCCCATTTTTTCAAATTTGGGATCTACCTCCATAATGGTAGAGCTTATCCTTAAAAAAAAAATAAAAAAATTACAAAATATAAAACTTAAATTTAAAAAATTAAAAGATAAAAGAGTGACTATAAAACTTACTTGGGATAAAAAATTTATTGCAAGAGGTTGTAGGTACGTGTATTCTTGGCCATGGAAGTGCCACCAACTATGAGCATCCACCCTGTCAAGACCAACACCATTGGAGCATGCAAAACTCATGAACTCAACCCTCACTCGATCACATTGGTCACGATCAGTAAAGAGCCTACGAAGTGCTGCCTTGTACCCTTGAGCCACTTCACCATCTCTATATGGAGCAACTCTTACTGAAACAAAAAGTATCTAAGTACTATTATATTTGGGACTCAATGCAAAAGCGAGGAGATGCAACAGAGTGGTCATTTTGTTCCATCTATCTATAATGATTTCATGTAGCTCTTTGAAGGACTTTTCTTCAAGATCTTCCTCTTTTGCATTGATGATGGTTTTCATCTTCTCGATCATTGAGTTGATACCATCATATACTTCGCCCAAACAAGGTCTATCCATGTCAGTGTAATAGATCATGCTCAATATGGGCTCAGTGAAATTGATGAGATACTCAACATGATCCCACCAACCATCATCTAGGATCCTTTGCTTAACCCTATTTTCCCTTTTAGTGCTAGATTGCCTCCATACAGACCAATTGGGGTTGATGACCATATTATAGAGTGCCTCACGAACCTTCATAAGTCGTCTCAACTCAATTGTGTTGGAGGCAAAATGGGTCTAAGCAACATGTTTCAAAATAAAAATAAAAATAAAAATATAATTTAAATTTATAAAATCAAAATTTAAAATTAAAAGAAAATTTAAAATATTGAGAATTAACTTATCTTCAACAACTCCAATTTTGAGAATTGTCTAAATATGCCTTGTGTCATATGGTGGTTGGTGACAAACATTTGGATGTCTTTGGCCTCAACATACACCTGTTTGATCCACTCAATTTTGGTTCCAATTTTTTGTAGCATTAGATTGAGGGAGTGGACAACACAAGGTGTCCAAAAAATGTGTGAATACTTCTCAATGAATAACCCAACAACCCTACAATTTTTTGCATTGTTAGTGACAACTTGCACAACATTTTGATGGCCCACTTCTTCAATAGCTCGTCAAAGGATCTTAGCAATAAATGGACCATCCTTCACCTGTCCTTCACAATCCACTGCTCTCAAAAACATTGCCCCTCTAGGGCACACGGCAATAACATTGATCAATGGGTGATTTTTTGCATCTTTCCATCCATTAGAAACGATGGTCATCCCTGTTTCGATCCACGAATCCCTTATGGGTTTCAAAGAGTCTGCTACATTTTTCACCTCTTTCTCCAATAAGGTGCAACACACCTCAAAACTTGGGCCCTTATACCCCTTTGGACCCTCATTAATAGATTTCACCATTTTTTGCCAATATGGTGAACAAACAATGTTGAATGCCAATCATTTGGCATAGACACATCTTATGTCTTGATCAGCAATCTCTTTTGCCTCATTCTGAAATGAAGCTTCCAACGGTCCCTTAGATCTTTTATTTGAAAAGGGCACAGTTTGCTCTTGAGGGATGGACATAAATGGATGGCTATCTGTAAGTGGAAAACAAGAAGGTGGTGTAGGGGGCATCATCAATCGAGATCTTTTCTTCAAAGGATGATTTGCTTTAGTATTGCTTGCTCTTTGGTCTGCTTTTTCCTGCTTAGCAATATATCCCAACACTATATGTTCTGGAATGCCTTCGTTGTTTTCACTTGGACAAGCTTTGATTCCTAGTTCAGGGATCCCGCACAAGTGCCCTTTAACTCGACTGTATGAGCTCAAATATTGAACATGGCAATGACTACAAATCCAAATATATCCTCCACCACTTGGAAGTGGCTGAACCATTTCTACATATTTCCAAAGGGGAGAGTTTGGGTTTGTTTTGAAATGAGATTGGGTTGAGCGTGAGGAGGTACTGGTTGCCATTGTAATACGAAATACCTAAGGCACAACATATTGAAATCTTGGCATTGATTCATTGAAACTAAAAGACTTAACTAGTTTCAAAAAAATGAAAAAATTGAACATATGTTACAGACATTTCGAGGAATGAAAACAAAACAAAAGAGTTCATTTGTTAAAAATGTAAAAAAAATAATAAAAAAACTTCAAAAAACTTACCTCTTTTGAAGAAATCTTGCTCTACGATCTTCTTGGCAACGAACGGACACTTGCAAGTGCTTAGGAATAGCACAACAACCAACTTGGAACAATCAACGATCAACCTTCAAGTCTATTCAAGCTTGTGCAAGCAAGAGTAAAAGTTCGGCAATGGAGGCAAAAAACCTTGTTTTTCATTCACAAATTGGTAAATGAGTATCTTTTTACCTATTTCATGTGTTAGAGGCAATGTTCCATGGGGACATGTCCCCTCCAAAAACCCCGCGTTTCCTAGACGAGGACGTCTCAGAGACTTGGGGATTTGGGGGAGACGTCCCCCCGCTAGCCCACCACCAGTGCCACCATCCCACCATCAATGTTGTTGTCTCCAAGACTCCACTAGGACTTTGAGGACGTTGGGGTGTCCTCAAGATGTTTAGGGGACTCCTAGTTGTCTCCAAGATGTATAATTCTTATACTTATACATCTTTTTTATAACTATTTTTTCAAATACTACATGTATTTCAGCACCCTGCCGCCCGCGTCCCTCCACCGTCCCCTGTTGCCCCAAAACTTAGAACCCCCATCCTCGCATCTCGAAACGCATCCCCTGCCATCCCCCTGTCCCTGTCCCCGAAACCCCATGGAACACTGGTTAGAGGCAAATATTAGGGTTAGAGGGAATATATTAGTCTTTAGCAGTCAACAAAAAGTCAAAAAAATAATTAAAAATTGCAAAATCAAGTTGAAAAAGTCTGGCTGGGTGTAAAGTCTACCCAGGTTTGAAAAAAATGGACCCTGACTGGATCCACAGTCAGGCTTTCGAACCTTGACCGGACCCACAGTCAGAAATCTGAACCAAGATTGAATTTGTCTTGAACTGGACCCGTTGGGTGAATTTGCATTGAACCGAACCAAACCTTGGCTTCAGATTGGGTGAACTGGTAACTTAGGTTTTGAGATGAAGGGAAAGTCTAATTCAGCTAACCAGGTTCAGTTTTAGATGGGTGTTCAGGCACCAAACGATTGTTATTTCTTGTTTTCAGCATGCATTTCTGGTTGGGACAACAGATTACTTTACAGTTACAACTACTATGCTGGAGTGCAGGGAGTCAAAAATGAGGAAGTTAACATAAACTTTCTAAAATTTTCTGCAACGGTAAGAAAATTGTATAGCTGCCCCTTCATATCAGAGCTTAAGTTTTGTTATTGTCTACCATGTACCCCTCTTCCTCAAAATATAACATAATTCACACTACTATTGCCGCTTTTTCCAATGTTTAATGGAAAAAGGGTATACTTTGAGCACCCTTACATTATCACCAAGGCATTCTGTGATCTTCAAGGCTGCTGAGCTGGTTCTCTCTGAAATAACTTCTGAAGAGGACAGGATTTGTGGCTTAGGGTCTGTGGCACTGTGTAGCTGTATCAATACAGAAGCCTGTTATTAGGATATATGAGAGGTTGCAAACTCCAGTCTCAACTCATGTTGTGGACTTCTTTGTTTCAACCTATCAGCTAGTCTGTCCTTACATAGTGTTATTTGTTGTTGCAGGCCTGCTTTCTGGATAGTCTTTATTTCTGTTGTTAGTTTTTAACCTTTCTATGTTGATTTGCCATAGTATTTAGCGCTTTAGATATGATGGTATGCATCTTAGCATTTTCAAATTCTTTGTTGTATGGCCTCAGTCAAAACTCTGCTATTTAAGCAACTCTTCTGTTAATTTTTCCTCATGATTTATTTGTTATAATTTTTCACGTATCTAACATTATTTTATCATGAGTGATTTATTCTTTTAAGTTGATTGTAAATGTTTCAATTTCTTCACCACCAGGATCACAGAGAAATGGGAGAAGTGGAAGGAATTGAAACAAAGGAAATGGAGGAAAAGATTGACAACTTTTGTGAAACTACAGCTAAACCTGGCAGAGATCTGTTTATGAGTGAGGAGAAGGATACGGCAAAGTCTAAAGCCTTGTGTAAGGACTCAATTTCCATGAAATTGTGATGCTCGTGATGATTATAGTAAATAAGTACAATTCTTGAAAAATCATCTTTAATAGTATAGAAATAATGTTGGTCACTAGAGGAATAGAAATCATTAAACATTGATCAAACCTGTTATAATTAGCTATGCATTTTAATGGTATGTGATGTTAGTTTATTTCAAAAAGAAAGGTTAAAACTCACTGCATTTAATTGATATATTGAGTTAATGAGACTAGATCGTCCAACTTCATGACCATCTTTGGTGAAACAACTTCAACTAAGTAACAGAAACATGCTGCTAGGTAATTATTTACAAAGTGTTGAGTCTAAATATACACTGGTGGATTAAATTAAATTCAAGTAAAGATGTTAAAGGATGATTCCACGTTTCATGCACAGTCTCAGTATGGACAGGAATGTTGATTTGTGTAGTTTATTTAACTGGCATGTTGGAAATCAAAATCAAGCGTATTTAATTAATTTATGTTCTCTAAAATTAGATTTAAGTCATGTTAATGGATCCAACCTTGATCACATGTATGTAGGTGCAACTTGCCATTGACACTAGTGGCAGAAGTTGTTGAACATTGAAGGTGTCTAATTTCATTGCTCAAAAAAGTTGTAGGATACACCACGCCCTCCCTTGGTACATGTACTAACACCCCTTAAGGATATGGGTACAGCATGACATGTATATGGCTTAAATGCTATGTCTGCCTTTACCCAAAATTGGGGAAAGTATGGAGCTGCGCTGGATACATTTGGATTTGACCTCCTAAAAAAATCGTGCTGTATTTAGGCAAAGTAGAGGAAAAGACTCCAAAATGTCAAAAATAACCTTTTTTTAATTTTTATTTTGCATAAATCAGTCATGAGCAGGCTAGTAGAGGATAATGATGTGAAGATATGAATAGATGAGTAACACAAGTAGAAAGGCACGTAGAGGTAGGCTCTTTGTTTCCCTACTTATTCTCATGTCAGTTGTTTCACCTTTGTAGGTAGGTTTTTTCTCATTTATATATGCATGGTATTTTCATTTCCGTCGCTCATATTTTACTATTACCATTGCCATGTGAAATTTTCCTATTACCCGTTTGTTGTGTCCTATCAATTGCTCCTGAGTTAGAATTTTTAAAACTTTGTTTTGTTTTTTTAGAGATGTTGGGTCAAAACTTGTATCCTTTGATCAATTTATTAATTCGATAAGAAGCCAATCATGTTTTATTTTCTTTGTTTTCTAGCTTGTTAATTAATTAAATGAAATACAACAAAGGATTGGAGGCATTTAGACTTTCGTCAATTTTATGGAACATTTCGTATTGTATTTTGTTTTCTATTAAAATAAGAAGTCGACATCTCTTCTTTGAGCCATATGTCTATTTTTGTTTATTTTTTTATAATTTTTATTGTTTATTGAATTACTTAATATTTAAATTTGTAATTTTTAATATATTTTTAATTTATATTTACTTTATAAAATAACTATCTCATAAAGCCTCCAAGCAGCAGTAGGGAGAGAATTAGGAATGTTGACATCATGCATCCTTTGGAAAAGTAGGTGTCTCAGAACTGAATCAAAAGACTTCTTGAAGTCTATGAAACAACAAAAGGTTGTGGAAGAGCATTGATGAACCTCCTCATTAATAGCTCGGAGTGTAAAGATATGGTTAATGGCTTGATAATCGCCCTTGAAGCTAGCCTGCCCATGAGCTCAAAGATTATTGCTCTCCAGGTACTCAGAAAACTGCAAGTCTAACATTGTGGCATAGAGTTTGGCAAATGCATGACCAATCATGATACCTGTATTTGCCAAGATTAGAGAAATCCGTAGATTTATGAATAGGATAAATTATATGTTGGGGTGAAGACTGAGGAGAGCTTGGACCTACAACCTCATCAAAAAGCTTTGCAAAAGGGTAGGCTTGGGCATCCGCATCATATTTGATAAATTCAGCTTGGAACCCTTCACAATCTGCTGCCCTACTGGTACATAACTTCAAAATAGTCCTAATACTCTACCCATGGAGAAAAAGGTAGAAGTTGATGCTAAGCTGGGACCTTGACACCAGGTTGGTTGGGTACACTGTAAAGAGAGCTAACATAGGGAACCCATGCATTGCGGTGAATGTTAAGAGGCTATATTTATAAGTTTTCCTGGGACAAGAGTTCACCAAATTTTTTTTCTTTAGCAGTTCTAGCTTTATATCTTGTTATATATTTCTCCACTCTAAGCACCAATAATGAGCCTGGCACTGAGCTGATTTTATAAAACTTTTTGCTATTAATATAATTTTGATGTCTATTAAACAAAAAGCAAAGACAAGAATATGGTATCTCCTATTTGTCATTTGATATTATAATATGTAGAGGCATTTTCTCAGATCAATATTAATGCTGCAAATTGGCATCCATGTTTCTTTACAGTGAGCTCATTGTGGGAGATAGAAACACTGCGTCGACACTATTGCCCAGCTGTCACCAGGTAAATACTCTGTTCTCCTGTTTAATATACTTATTCTGAAAATCATGCTTGATCATACCTGAGATGTATTTTGTGTGATCACATTTCATTGCAGTTGAGTATGATATGTTCTTGGTTTTTGCAGATTTGTTACATCGCTTGAAAATGATTTGACAGTTAGAGCCAAGACCACTGAAGTTGTAGTCAAAGACTTCAGCTGTGGCTCTTATGGTACCATATTTTCAGAAGAGGTCAGTGACATTTAGATTTCCTTTGCTTATCATGCTGTAATTATTTGGCACAAAACAGTAACTAATGTTAAAACTCACTGTAAATGTTCAAACAATATGCATGCTATCAATTCTGAAACTCAAGATTCACACACCATGTGGCTAGGCATAATCTTTGATTATTAAGGTCTGCCATACTTGTATCATGTGGCAGGCTACTTCATGCCATTTTTTAAAGCGAGCATCCTTCACTGCTTAGCCTCCTGATCATGATTACATTCCCTACTATTATGTCAAAAGAAGTCATTTAGCCTCATCTATGGTGGTCAGTAGTTAGAGGTAAAATCCTATATATACTGAAGATTTATCATATCTGGTCCTTAAGTTTGGTCCCAGCTTTTGATGCAAGGTTGAGTATAGAGTATGCTTCCCTAGATGGTTGAGCATACAATATGCTTCCCTAGCTTTTGATGCAAGGTTAGCAGTATGTTCCTTACAATAGTTCATCTCGTGTATGCCCCTATTACACGATGTTTACTATATGACCATGAAATATGGATATCCAATCTCAGATTTGAATTCATAATTATGTTTATACTATGGTATTAGTGATATTAAACAGCTCCCAAATTAAGAAACACATATCTTACTCTCCTACTGTGGCTATTTCAAGTATGCACATACTTAAGGTATATTTTCGACTTATTAATAATTATGTTCAACAGAGTCCTTTGCACAGCTAACTTCCATTTAGCTTGCTATAGATATCCTTTCCTTTCCCCTTAATCCTCAATGCAGATTGCCTGTCAGGAGCGTAGATTTGTTAGTGTTAAGGCTTCTTCCTTACTTCACTGCCTCAACTTTGATATGTAGAAGCTTTTTTACATTGGGATTTTGTCATCGATGATACCAATCTTCTCAGAGAAATTTACAAATGCATCTAGATCTAGGTGATGTAAATACTATTTGACTACATAGTTAGTGGATTACAGTCTGAGACTGAGCCCACATTTTTGTGTTCAAAAAATAGTTAGGTTTGATTGTTTTTAAGAGCTGGTCAATTCTTTACAAGATTCCCAAATTTATGTGCTGGTGGATACACAGAGAGTTCCATCACCGTGGATAAAGTTGAAACATGGAAGAATGCTTATCAATTTTAAATTTTTAATCTCTTAGAGTTGTTTGTTGCAGAGTTTTGTTTTTCATTCTAAAAAACTGCAAGATAGTTTCAAATTTTTGGCAGTGGAAGAACAATATTATTGTAACTTTCAAGCATTTTCTGGATCAATTTATTTTCAATCAGTGATCAAACTTGGACCATACAATTTCTCATAAGAAGAAAAATCTGGGTTTATTCGAGTAAAATTATTTGAATTTTCATACATATTTTTAGTGCCAAGTCTTAAGCAAGTCTTTTTCTCCTCGATGCCTTGTGAAGTCCTGGCCCAGTATAAGTCTGGTTTCTATACTTGAGTCTGAGTTTGACTCCTTGATGCCTTGTGAAGTCCTGGCCCAGTATAAGTCTGGTTTCTATACTTAAGAATATCTTGGATTGAATAAAGGGATCTCTCATGCCAATACTGCACTGATCTCACTTCCAATATGGGCTTGAAGATACATTTCAATTCAGATAGAATTATGTTTTGAGATCCCATTTGTTCCAATTTTATGCTCATCCTCATGAAATTCATATGGAGACAGATGGACATCTTATTAGTTTTGCAATTGAAGATTCAGACCCTTTCTTCTCATTTGCAGCAGAGCTGATTCACCCTAAGAGCATCCTATATTCATACCTGTATACCATGTAAAGGTGAATTTTAGAAACATATGATTCCGAATGAGGTGTGCACATCCATGTTATGCAGGTTTAAGCTATAATACTTAGCCGATGCTTGAGCTTATAAGTTGAGTTAGAGTGCATCAATTGTACTCCAATACATTGTACCAAAGCTGTTCGTTTTTGTTTTGAATAAATCTATCATGAACATTGAAATACATAGTTTTAATCTAATAGTTTTGGGTTTTACTCTTTATTCTGCACAAGCTTTACCATGAAATATTTTATTTTGTTCTACAATGTGCCATTGGTATTCTCTGTTTTGTGTGAACTTGTATGAGATGGAGCTTATTTTCGTAAAATCAACAAGAAATTTATATTTTGATTGTAGGTTGGTAGAAGAATAAAACAAGTTCCACTTGCATTTTACAAGACTATGCCTTCTACTCTGTTTCCTGAGAAAACAACCAAGGACAGTTCTCCAAATTTAGATTTTGCAGGCTGGAGCTTTACCTCCTGTGACAGAAACAAGTCAACTTCATAATCAAGATTTGGTGACATGTTTCAATTATGTTGTAATCCTAATAATTCATTTCATGATCGTTGCAAGTTCCACTTGTATTAAACATCTTTACTGTGCAAATAATGCACATATCCTCCAATGGAGTTTGTATGGCAGAAATTTTCAAATCTGTCCTTCCAGGACAAAAGTAAGTCAAACTCCATTGACAATGAGAATTGACAACAAAAGTTTTTTGTACGTGTTGGAGAAAGAGAATCAAGCTATTTATTTTGTACGTTAGTGGCAACCTAAGCAGTTTATCTATTGAAGGAAGTGTACTTCCAAATTTCATGTATCTGTTATAAGCTACAAGGAGTCAGGCTCTGTGAAAATGAAGCAATATCCTTGTGGGTGTTACACACTTCATGCTCATAAATGAGATTTTCTGGTATGAAGTGATTCGAATTTCATAGATATTGTGCTAGAGATCTAATGTAATGCTCCACGAGTTAACATAGAAAGGAAGGGAAAGCGTTTTAATATCAAATCAACACTATTTTGTTTCAACAAAGCTTAATTTTTTTTTGAGTCTAATAGAAGTTCACAAATATATTAGGTTGAATTAATTTCTTTTTGCATGGAATTTTGTAAATCCATCTTGCCAGAGAGCTTAATATGTTAATTTGAATAAATTTCTTTTATCAAAGGCATTTCCTTCCTGAGCATACTAATAAGCTCTTGTGTGCTCAGAAAAGAAGGGGTGGAGAATAATATTGAAATTATAATTGTGTTCAAGAGTAGATCCATCAATTCTTAACCGAACTACAAGGTTGATATAATAATTGTGTGGAGGGAAGGTACATTATGATCTCTCTTGATGGTAAAAAGAGATTGAGTCTCTCTCTCACACACAATCCCCACGGTTTTAGTGGAGAGAAAACTGTAGGAAAATGAAAAAGGGAAGTAAATTGTATCATTTGTAACTTATCTAGTTTCATCTAAGTTAAGAGGGATATTAGGAAGCACACAATTAATACATTTCTCGAATTTTATTACATTTGTGCAAACCCTTCAAAATCTTAGAAAAATGTGAGGCAAATAACCTACTTTGAGTTGAGAGGTAATTCACTACAATAGTATCCCTAGGTACACCAGCTACAAAATATAAATAATCTACAAAAGCACGAATAATTCTTTCTGATAGAATATATTTGTATTTTTGGTGTTATATATGATGTCTTAATAAAAGCTTTTGCATAGATTTGTCTTGCATTTGTGTGCTCTAGAGAGATTCCCTTATCCTATAGGTTAGTGGCACTAATATTCTTTGCTTTTATTGGTGGTTGTTTAGTTTGGTTTGACAATATAACTTGTCGTAGTGAATTCTGTTTGTCCTATACACAGAGGTATACCAAACTCAAGATTTCTATTTTCTAGTTACAGATCAATGTCACCAAGAGGCTAGGAAATAAATTATGTATTATCAATCTATTCCTTTCTTCTAAAAGGGAATTGGTGTGCATCCTAACTGTAGGTAGGGTTGTTTTTTCTTACATCTCCATTGTTAGGTTGCATGTAGCATACACGATAATTAAACAAAAAGGCTTGAGCACTATGAGGAAAACTCCAAACACCTGTGACGATTAGATGGATTTTTGAAATTGTGAGAGTTTTAGTTTGTCTTTCCGTACATATTGAAAATGAAGATTTCTTTTTTTTTCGGCCTGATTATATAGAAGAAATTTGATCACTCAAACCTAAAACAACAAAATAAAGTATTACTCATAGTACAAACTTAAATAAAATTGTTTGTAATGGATTAACATGTACTTGTACAACAAAATAAAGTATTACTCATAGTACAAACTTAAATAAAATTGTTTGTAATGGATTAACATGCACTTGTTCATTTGTTGATGGGGAAGTAAAATCAATCCTGGTTAATTTATTGGTTTTTGAAATTTAAAATAGACCATTACAAATAATTTTATTATTTAAAAGACAAGATACAATTAATCTAGTTTAGCCATGTTATCCCCAGGTAATTACTTGACAAGTTGATACTCTAGAATTATAAATTGTCTTAGCTATATTAGTATTTTTCTCAGCACAACCAACTAAATCTTGAGTTTCATTAAAATGTGTTTCCACAAGGTAGAACCTACATAGAGAATATACTGTTTTTATGAGGTTCATCATGCATTTTAATTCAAGAAGTGATCTCTTCATAAGATGCATACTATTTTTGTGAATAAAATTCCAAGTTTAAGATCTTGTGTTGCCTATAGCTTAAAGAAAACAAAGTCATACAAATGTATGTCGAGTTTTAACAGTTACTCTACTTGTGTGAAGAAATGCAATAAATATTTGCTGAAAAAGGCAACCTAAAACATTGGGACATTAGCAATGACCACAAAATAAGTTTCTTCCACTCAATCTGGATTAAGACCTTGAATGCTTTTTTACCATATCATTTACAAATAAATTATTTTTGACTTAAGCATTGCATATGCATAAGAGTAATATTAAATTATTTAGAAACTTCTATTAGATGAAATGAATTCAAGGTCTCATTGGGTGAGTGCAAGTTGATGAGGGTTGAAAATGACAACTCTTTATTTGAAAGACAAATTCAGTTTTACTTGGGGTAATGATTCAAAGCATATTTAGTTACACTATAAATGTGGAGTAAAAAGAACAAACATAACATTATGTTTCTAGTTTTCAAATATGTAATTTATTTTAATATTTAAGTGAAAATTTGTTTATTTCACCCAATTTGACAAATGCAAATAGATATTTCCTAATAAATTATGATATAGGTTTTTTATTATTATTATTTGATATGAATGTTTAATTGTAATGTCTCCTTTTGATGCCTAAGCATGAGTGATTAATTAGCCTATTTTATTTTTGTAGATTAATGGTTTTTTTTTTTTTTTACTTTTTTTTTTTGATATCTAGGGTGTCCCCACGGTGATGTACAAACATTGTGGCCCTGGGCCCTTGTGGCTCATCCAGGCTTTGCCTTGGGCTTCAATTTGTGCTGAGTTGGGGTTCAAACGAGGTGAGACTAATCCTTGGAGGTAGGACCGTGCTCAAAATGACCCACACCAAATTCATCCAGGTGGAGAGTCGATTTAGGGACCTACATGGGGCTAACCAAAGCCCTCAACCAACTATGCCACTTGTTTGGGTTGGCTAATGCCAAAGTTAAAGGAATATTTTAATTTAATTATTTAATATTACTCGTTTAAGCATATCATATGGGTAATATTATTTAATTAATTTTTTGAAGTTTTTAAAAGGTCACTTTATTATTCTTGAGTTTATTTAAAAATGTCAAAAAGTAGGAATTTAAAAGTTAGGGTGGAGTTGGATACAAAAGTGAAAAAGAAAGCTCATTTGGGTAATGTTGGAAATTATTTTGTTATGTGATTTTGGAGAGCTTTTTGAAGTTCGAAACTCTAGGACGAAAACCTTATGGGTAGCTAGATTCGGTAGTGCAACTATTCTACTCTAGTCAGTTTGTTGGAGAGGTTACTCATATTTCTCACATTGTATCTACAAGTAGAATTTGCAAAATTTGCAGCCTCTTTCAGATATAAATTTCATAGTGAAAGGTCTCAGTAAGTATGAGGGTTTGAAATTAATATTGTTTTCTACTATTCGGTTGTATAGTTGTATAGTTTAGTTTAAGATTAGAGATTATTATTGAGGAAATATTGATTATAGTGGACTTAGCCACTTGTTTTCCTCAAACGTTACATTATCCTATTGAAATCATGGCATATAAATATTATATTTCTGCTAGTTGCATTTACCTTTCCAAGCATCATACTTTTCAAATGAACACGTGCCCTCTATGTCTATCGTATTACTTAAGGTGAAGTTGCAACATACAATGAAGAATAGCTGCTAATTTTATTATGGTGTGTACAATTTGTTGGGTGCCTAGTGTGGTGGTGTGGGTGTAGGAGGATACCAGGGAAGTCAGTGTGGAATTTCCCAAGTGGGATGCAAATTTGGAATGGCTAAGGCTTTTTGGGCCACTAATGCTAGAATTTTTGGAGGATTAGCATAGAGAACAAGTAGGACAACAAGGAGATGGTTTAGGATGAATTTGTTATTTGTGAGAATGTCAGTCCTTAGGTGAAGAATTTCATGTGTCAATGTCCTTGGCAGAATTTTGTGGAATCAAATATAGAAACAGATCTAGAGGAGAGAGAGGTCAAGGAAATAATAGAGATTTACAGTGTAAGGTGGGTAAGCTAGCTATTCTAAGCTATGATAGGTCAAACAAGTGTAAAACACGTGCTTGGGTTCAAAAGTAAAGAGAAGCAATCAAATATGCAACCCTACATTTAGATGGAGAGGCTCATGAGTGATGGTACCATGGACTAGTAACCTTGGGCCATGATGGTACAATCGCTTGTGCAAATTTCATTTAGAGGTTAATAGAATTTTTTTTGACATGCTAGATTTCAAATTGCATTTCAAGGAATTGACACAATTGAAATAGGTGGGTTATATTGAGGCATACATTTCAGAGTTACAGAAGTTGTCAGTGATGGTTACAAAAATGTTTGGACATATATTGGTAGTGCTATCTATGGAAGGATTGACATAATGTCTTTGTGGATGAATCAAGGCAAGCCTAACATCCTACATGATGCTATAAAAAGGAATAGGAATATATGGAGAATGCAACCCCAAATAACAAATTCCAGCCAAAACCTTTCCAACCTAAGAAATAATTTAATAAGCCATTTCAAAAGGAAGAGGCTAGAAGATCTAATGATGAGGTTCACAATAAAGTACGTGGGAAGAAGTTGTGTTTTAATTGCAAGGAGCCTTAGGAATCAAGACACATGTTTGGGGAAAGAAAAGGTGCATTACATAGAGGTTTTTGATGATGAAGAGGAAGGAAAGGGAGAACAAATTCAGGTAAGGAAACACAGTGATTCAAATAGTGAGTGTAGAGATGAGGGTGAACCACCACCTAAGAGAGTTAAGGGTGGAACTATTGCTACTCTCAGGTACCCCTAGGTTCAACTCTTTTAGGGTTTGTGGATTTTTGCAGGGGCAACATGTGACAATCTTAGTGGCTAGTGGGGCAACCCACAACTTCATTGACTTTGCCTTGGTGGCAAAGAGGGGTATTCTAGTATAGGATTTTGAGGGATTCAATGTTATGGTGATAGATGGGTTTAATATGACTTTTACCCAACGAGTTCCATAGTTGAGTATCACAATGGGGAATTACATTGTTGCAAATTATTTTTATGTTGTGGACTTAGGAGATACTAATGCTATCTTGGGAATACAATGGCTCCTTTCCTTGGGGAAGTATTTTCAATTTTTTTTAGATTATAGAGTTGAACTTTAGAGAAGATGGCAGGTTGGTTGTATTGAGGGGTATGTCTAATGGTACTCCTAGGATCGTGTCACTAAAATGGATGGAGAGCATCTTTAGGCATGGTGATGTAACATGGGCAACATATTATCTAATTTCATCTAAGGCCCTTATTGAGGATAACACTTTGTAACATGTAGACATCCAATCAATATTAGATGGTTTGGTTTTTGGTGAGATTCCTCTAGGTAGACCTCCAGATATAGGATTTGAGCATGTTATTGTGTTAGAGGGGTCCAAACTAGTTATCACCATTCCTTATCGACATCCTAAGAAGTTCAAGGAAGAGATTGAAAAAAGCTATTAAGGAGCTACTTGATATGGGACACATTAGGCCCATTTTGAGTCCCTTTGCTTCTTATGTTGTCTTGATGAAGAATGACGAGACCATGAGGATGTGCATAGAATACCGTGCCCTTGATAAGAAGACCATAAATAATAGATACCGTATTCCTTGGATTGATGAGTTGTTGGATGAGTTGCATGGAGCAGTATACTTCTCAAAGATTGATATTTGGTCAAGGTATCATCAGATCAGAGTGAGAGAGCAGGACATCCACAAGACTGCATTCAAGTGTCATTATGGGCACTACAAGTTTTTGGTTATGCCCTTTGGGCTAACTAATGCACCAAGTACTTTTTAATCTTGTATGAACCACATATTTGATAAATAGTTGAGGAAGTTCTTATTGGTGTTCTTCAATGATATACTAATCTACAATATAACTTGAGAAGAGCACTTGAAACACCTCGATAAGGTGTTGAGTATCACAAAGGCTTACTCATTGTATGCAAAGGCATTTAAGTGTGAGTTCAGAATGGTGGATATTCTCTACTTGGGTCATGTGATCAGTGCTAAGGGGGTTCAAGTTCACTAGGAGAAGATATAGACAATTATTGATTGGCCACCACCAAGGATATTGACATAGCCGCGGGAGTTCTTTGGACTATGCAACTATTATAAGACATTTGTAAAAAGGATTTCATAGCTATGTGCACCCCTAATAGACCTTACCAAGAAGGGGGATTTTGGATGGTTGGATGAGGCCCAACAAGAATTTGACAGGCTCAAGGAGGTGATGAGTTCTCGTCCCATGTTGGCATTACTAAATTTCACTTAGC
>VDFB02264018.1:0-20394 GCA_007258455.2 Sequoia sempervirens
AATATGACCTTTTCAAGACTAAGCAAGAACTTCAAGAAAATAAATAATTAAATCGAACAACAATGATGCTCTATTTCCTCCTATTATTCAACTCACTACTATATTCTTTTGTTCTTTCTCTAAACATTCTTATTGCAGGTCTTTTTCCATTTCCCTACACATCCTACCAGTATCCATTCTCAGCCAACATTTAAGGAATACATCAAAATTGCACATATCTTTCCTAACATTACAACATGTATAATTTTCCTTGTAGGATTACAATAGTATGTGGAATTCCTTTTCATATGAACACACACTTCCAAAAAAAAACATTTCTTTCCTTAATAAAGATATAGTCATATTTAATGCAGAAGAAGGGTAATAATGCTTCCAAGAGAATGCACAAAGCACATGAATTTCCTTTGTTCTTTTGTTTACTTATTTATCGATTTAAATCATTTTCCTTCCCTTTTGATAGTTTGACGAATTTCAAATCTAATGGCAGTCCTGTACATTGCTACACATATAATTACTAATTTATTACATTTATTGTTTTGCAGGTATTGGAAATTACATTTTATACAATGCTTTTGAAAGAACAATAATGCAACTATTATAAGCTCACAATTTTTTTTAAAAATAAAAATAAAATACAAAATTTTCATACACTTTCTGCATTACAGCCAGGTCCATTTTCTCGAAGTAATAACAGAGGAAAATATGAGGACAACCATTAACTCCCCTAAGACAACACTTCTGTAACATGTTTCCTGCACATAGCACACAACACCACTCCTTGACTGGTGGAAGCTCTCCTACCCAACCATAGGGCTGAAACAACCCACCCCCAAGCTGGGGAAAGACCAAGGTGACATGACTCAACAAAACTCAAAGAATCACAACCAAATCCACATGCACATAATGCAACAACTCTAGCAACAGAATCGACAACATACTCAATACAGATAACTTCATACCAAGAAATACAATATGGGATTTAGGCACCATATTTTTACACCACTCAAGACTCATTTTCATGAGCCCCAATCAGGGGGAGTGGGGAAATCTACAGGGGAAAAGGAAACATAGAATTATGACAATTACAGTCACTAAAACCCATAAATCATACCTTAGAACAACCTCCAACTTCTCATTCCAAACCTCCCTTCCACACCCCAATCTTCTCCACACTTCATTTAACATACCAAATAGTCAATTGTTCACAGCCCAAGCTCATTGTCAAGGTACCCATGCCCACATAACATCTCCCTTCCCCTGGAAATCTCTCCCAGTCAAGACCCCTCACAAAATGAGCCTTCAAGAAACCATTAAGATCCATGCAACATGACAAAACCCCCTACAGATAGCTAGAACAACTCGCATAAACTAGTCAAAAGAAATTACAATCACAACAACTCACATAAAACTTTCCCAAAACAAATACAACCACATCAACTCACATAAACTTGTCCAAAACCAATGTTCACGTTCTTCTTATTTTCAAAAATGTTAGCACAAAAGAAATAGGGATACCAACCTATGAACCTTCAAATTGGCAATACAGAGCACAAGCAACATAATCCCCTTTTTCTAATCCTTCCTCCCAAGCTTCCTTTCTTCCTCCTCCCATGGGGATAGCCAAAAGGAAATTGCATTAATCAGGAATAGTAGACTAAAAATTAGTTTCCAAAAAAAAATATTACTTAAGACCTTAAACACCTATGATCAATTATGCAAGAGATAAGTGTTGCCTGCCCCTTTGAACACACTTCCCTTTTTTTTGGTGAGTCAGTTCTTAAAACATGCCTTAACCTGGAATTTCGTCACTTGTAGAAAGTGCTTCCAAAAAGGGAGCCTAAGGCTTCCAAATTGATTTTTAAACTCATAAGGTGACCCATAAGGCTAAACCTTATGACCTAAGGTCAATAAAATACCACAAAAACATGCCTAAAACAATTTAAATCACTTCTAAACTTGGGTTTAAAATATTATCACAATCAATTACACTAAGAATGGAACTGGACAATATGACATGACAATACACTTATTGACACCACATAATAACACATCATGATCCATCACGACAAATGTCACCTTGGTGTTTCCTCCAGGACCACTAGCCAAGGACCATCCTGCATACTCAACCACAATGTTAGTCCATCATTGTAATAAACTAGGCATGAAGAAACATCATGATATCCATGAAAGAACATTTATAGAACTACACAACTCATCACATTTGTTCACCATATGGAACAAGTGTCATATTATTAACAAAATCAATTCCAACAAAGTAAATCATAATTATGCTACATTTAGTATCCACAAGTCTGTCAATCACATTAACATATGCTCATATGAAAATGATAAGAAAATCATTAGTTTAGTCCCATTAAGAACATAACACCACAAAACCATAACAATGAAGATCAACACACATGTATAAGTATAATATATCTATGATAGCATCAGTATGTCAAGGATAGAGTCCATTATATAGAAGTATCCATAGCAATGAAGATCAAGACCCAACCCAACATCTAAACACAAGCTATAAATATAACTAAAATCCTTAAAGACAAGAGTAGCTACAACATACTTTGCCATTATAGTATATGTAGAAACAACAATGTGCTATTCACTCATCCAATTTATTGTACCACTAAAAAAACTAAACACAAACACCAGTTGACCTCCTACTATCTACATCTCATAATAAATCTAAGTTAATAAATATCTAAATCTCAAATAAAATTGGAAGTGCCTCCAACCTTTCTATGATATAAGTCATCCATTGTACCATTGCCCCGTTTTTACAAGAAATTGATTTTTATTAGATAAGTAGGGAAGGGCCCTGATCCCATAGTTACAGTAACAAACTAAAAAGGAGTAGAGAGAGGTGGGAAACAACACCACCATCAAACCAAAAAACAACATCAGATTTGGCACATGGGCCAAAATTTAAAAGCACAACCATTGTCCAACCATTATGAATCAAAACATAAATTTTTTACCAACATACTTCAATCTACAAAGACCATTAATTAAATCAACAATATTCCAGGTGGTATTCCACCATAAGCCATAGAAATTAACATAATAGTCCCATATATGATTAAAAGACAAAAAACCCATCAAAAAACAACAGAGCAACAACACAAGCCATTAATTGGCTTTCTTTAACAGGTCCCCATACTCTCCCATGAGCGCAATGTGTTCATGCCAATTAGGGTCCTTTGTTTCATCCAGCAGCTTCAGGGTTTCAATTTTCCCCTATTTCTTCAGTTTCCTGGTAAGCTTCATTTCACCAAAAGCTGCTCCAAGAATCACTCTTCTCATCAACCTGTTAGTTACTCTCATGAGAGTAACTAATGCCTTCTCCATGTCTTCGAATTGTACCTGCAAGAAAGTTTGCTTTTTAAAAACTCATTACTAATATCCTTGACTTTGTTCTCCATTTCAGAGAACCCAACATCTTGCTCATTCCTGACCTCAATCTTATCCTTAGATGGCTCCACTTGCTCCTCCTCTTCCTCCTCTTTTTCCTCCTCTAAACCATCCTCCCCCATCTCATAGGCAATGTCCTCAAAATCCAAGTCTTCAAACTCTTCTTCTTCCTGAGCTTTGAAATCTTCATACCCTAGGTCCTCCTCCTTATTCACAGACAATTTCTTTTTTCCTTTTTTCTCTTTCGATGCCACCTTCGCCAGACGAGCCAACCTTCTTCCTCCACTACCACCACCCCCTTGCCCTTGTAAAATTTCTTTTGCCTCCTCCATTTGGTTCCCTTCCTCAGGGATATGAATTACATCTCTAGGACTAATGTCACATTTGGGTTTCTTAGCTTTCAGGGGTTCCAACAACAGAGGAGAGTGCTTCCTCTTTTGAGGTGTTGCTCTAATGAGTTGTAATTCAAAGCTTCTCAAATCCTCACTCTTTTGCGACAGAGGGGTAGAAGGATTAGACACATTAGCCATAGGAGAGTTGCTTTTAGTAGGGATTAGCACATGCCTAGCAATAATTATAGGAGGGTGGTAGGGAATATGTTCATCAACATTAGGGTTTTCCTCCTTCGGTTGTTCCATATTTTCCTCATAAGACTGGTTAGGGTTCTCATTCCTGGCATTTAACTAATTTCCATGAGGATTCAAGGCTAGGGAATATTTATACAATGTGAGCATAAGACCCTAGTGGAGAGGAGGACTAGCTCCTTTTTCTATGTTAAGTTGTAGGGAGGAAAACAGGTAAAATGGAAAATTGATACGCTCCCCATGCCTAATATGGTTTAATAGAGGGAAGTGATATGCATGAACCAACATGTAATGACCCTCAAGAGTAAAATAACGCATTAAAAGTAGACTCACAAGAGAAAAAGGAGGAGGGAGTTTGAGTCTGGCAATACCCATTCTGGAATTGCTTGAGATTTCCACCTTCATGAAGAAATTTATCAACAAACCTTTGGTAGTTTGCTCCACTTTTTTTAGCAACTTTTAGCCCAAAATTTTGCAGACTCGTAGCTTCAGCAATGAAATGAGAGGTGACCTCGAACTTCACAGCGCTTATAGTGACACTGCCTTTCCTCCAGGAGTTGGTGAATTTCGTTGTTAAACTCTCATTGTAACCTTTGAGAGATTGGAAGAACGAGACCATTCCCACATTCTCAAACATCCTCCAGAGGTCCACATTCTATTTGAGGGCTTGGAATTTTGGTGGCTTTGTTCTTTTCCTTGGTCTGCCCATTTTATTCCTCTGCAGATTCTTATGCTGCATCATAATTTTCTTCATACTCACCCCTACAATCTGCTTTCTTCCCCGAATGTAACCAACTCTCAAACAACAAACAATACTCAGAACTGATATGGAATGACAATTCAAGAAGTTTCTTATTAAGAAATCCAACTTCACATTTCTTGAAACCCAAAAATCATCATTAATCTTACAAGTATTTACATCCTTAATTAAATTCATTCCTTTCCCCACTATAGAAATACGAGTATTACTGACAAAGGGCTTTTCAGCACACATAGAAATGACAACCTTTATCAGATCCAATAACTTCATGTGATTATTGAACATCATCTTTAAAGGGAAATTAATAAAATTATTTCCTTCTAAGATCCTCCTATACCATCCCATACTCCATATGCCATCATTACACAAAAAGCTCAACGACACCACTTGGTACTCATTAGTCCTGCATACAACTAACCTATCAATTTTGCATGTGATATTCATTTTCAAAATTTTCATTAAGGATAACATCTCTTAAGTCAATGACATGTTTCCATTGGTCCAATGTCTCCATCCCCTGCAGCTCAACGCCACATTGGCCGCACAATCAACAACTTTGTTCCCTTCCCTATACACATGTTGAACTCGACAAATATTAAAAAAAAATTAATTACTTTGTATCTGTCAATAATGTTTTTTATTTCCCTTGGAGGAGCAGTTTCTTTGTTTAGGATGTCCACAATTAGCTTAGAGTCCCCTTTAATGATGAAATTTTTGTACCCAAGTTCCTTTAGAAAACTGAAACCTCCAAGAGTGGCCATTGCTTTGGCTTTGTTGTTAGAGAAATCACCCAAATTCAATCCAAAACCCATAATACAATCACTTTTATGATTTATTACTAGACCTCTATTGGCTTGTCTTGGGTTGCTTGCTTGTTGAGCACCATCAAAGTTACACTTAACCCGATCTTTCAATGGGGGCACAGGCAATACCCGATGGTAGCTTGTCTTTTGACCAATTAAAGTTGGTTAAGTCCTCCATATTCCCCAATTTTGTTTTTATCCTCATTTCATGCATGAATTTGGCTGAGATGTTGGAGCTATATCTTCTAGTCTCAATGTTTTCCTTAATTTGGATTTTAATAATCTGACATACCTCCGGTAGCTTCTCTCCACATCTCTAAAAATTCTATTATTCCTCTCCTTCCATAAACCCTAGGTAACAAAGGATGAACTTGATTCCACAGTCCACATAGAATTATTTACCTTTTAGGTTTACTAAAGTGATTTGTAGTAATACTACCAATTTATTGCAAGTGTCCTATAGTACCTCCTTGCTAGAAAATATAATACTTTGTAGTTACCCACAAATACATGTTAAGAATCTCTCAATTTCTACCATTACAACACCTTTAAAATTGTATTCAATCTACATATAGATTCACATCCACCTTCTTTATTACATTAATTTATAAATTCTCACACATAGATGCCTCTTGATGAGGGTCCCTTACTATTATATCTTGAAGGAGATCAATAACTTGAGAACCACCAATAGGATTCATAGGTGGGTTCTTAGCCTTTCTCTTATTCCCACTTTGAAAAGTGTCATGATGCCTAGGGGGAATCTTTCATTGACAATCAATGCATAGGTTAGGACATACATAGAATCATCTAAAAAGAATCACTAAGGCATGAAATTCATTAGTACAAGATAGAAAGATAAAATAATTTGAAATTAACAACCACACACCACCTAATTGTAACCTTGCAAGGAAAATGAAACCATATGGTTACTAGAAGATAAAGTGCTCAAATTTAACTAAGGGTACATGTACATGAATTTAATTGTATAATTTAATGTACATGCTATGGATTTTCATGTTATGGATTTTTTAATGTTATAAATTGAATGTTTCTTCAAATGAAATGTATTTTGAATTTGTGCACATTCAATGTGATTTATAACTTTCAAATTGTGTACATTATTTAATTAGTTTGTTGATATATTTTTTAATTGTTTAACATGCAGTTTCCATTTCATTGTTCACATGGAGCCTAAATTTAACATAGAGGATTTTATACCTAATGCAAAACTTGAAGATCCCATACATTAAAATCTTCCACCACAACAACCCCACACCTCCACACTCTCCACCTCCTAACCCCCCACGCACTATAGTAGATCAGGCTCAGTTAAGAGAGAGCATTAGAGCAAACCTTAATGTGATTCAAGAAAATATAGATTTGATAAAAAATGAGCCTAATATCCCCCCATCTCGCACAGTTTGCATCTTCAATGCAAACTGTTGTTGATTATGTTGGATCTATTGATGCAGACCTAGATAGGTTCCATCAATGGAGAGAAGAGAGGAGACAATTCTATGTAGATGGATTGTCCTATATAGAAATTCAAGACCTTAAAATTACCAAACAAGCCATTTGCCAACATTTTTATCCCCCAAACAAACAAACCAATTCCACGCACCAAATACTAAATTTTAATTAAATTGTGTAGGTACCCGCAGATAGCTGCAAATTTATGGGATAGATGATGGATAGTGTTCGATACTTCACATGGAAATTGTGAGGTTCCCCTATAATTTTTAAGAAAGTTATGGGTTGAGTTTGAGTTGGATTTAAAACCCAACTATTTTGATATGAGGTCATTTCAGAGAGCTGGGCGTGGCATGCCCCAACATAGATTAGGAGCACGTGTCAATCCTCAACGACGTGCTCCAATTTCTCCTATTGTTGCCCCTCCTTCTCTTGGTGTTCCCACTGCATTTCAGCAGCAGATGATGTTGTCGACATTAGGAGCATTGAGTTATCTTTCAAGGCATCTCACTCATCAGACTACACACATGGCGGCTGAAGTGGGCAATAGAGAGCATGGAGGCTCAGGCTATGGGCATTCTTAGGCATCCACTTCAGGTGACCCACATGCATCTAGGACAAAGTAATATTTGGATTTACTATATTCTGAGGATCATCCTACATAGGTATTTTCATCTTTTGAACTTAGGAACATTTAAATAATTTGTTTGAACTGTGCAAAATTCATGTAAATAATAACATCAAATTATATATATAATATAATATTAATTCAAGAAGTGTTTAGTGTAGATGCATAATCACATGATGTGTGAATCTCAATATGATCGTGTATGTATTTCAAGTGCTATAGATTTTGGCTCACCTTCTTGGTTAGGTAAAAACCAATATATATTTTAATTTATGTGGACATATCTAATTTAATTTGAATTTGTACACATGTGTGAAATGATATATTGTATCTAGATGCAAGGAGGTCATGCAATACCGAGTACCAACCAACCACAAGTTGTAGTGAGCGCTCCTGAGTCATCATCAACTCAGGTGTGTGCTTTCAAAATTTTGTTAAGTTTAAATTAAATACACATCATAGATCCAATTTAATTTTAATTTGTACTCATGTGTGAATGATCTATACATTGTTGTATCTATATGTAGGCACTTCATGTGATACCCATGGCAGGTGTACCTGAGACATCATCAACATTTATGTAATGGACATCTGGGTGCGATCCTTGGGAATCGTAAAGGTCATATCATTAGTTTTTAAACTTTGTCTCTATACAATTTTTAGGGACCTTTTAAATATATATATATATATATATATATATATATATATATATATATATATATATATATATATATATATATATATATATATATATATATATATATATATTTGAGGTTTTAACATATTGTTTGCTTTATATGAATATGTAGGATATAGTAGATCAAGCATTTAGACCTTCTCAATTGATAGTTATGCTACTCGTTGAACAAAATGTGCTAGTAGGTTCACATGATCATATGGTAATTTATGCATACTAAAAATCATTTTTATTGTATTTACTAGATATTTTTATCAAGTTTATATATTAAATTATATCAAAATTTCTAAATAACTTTAAATCCAATTTCAAGTTTCTTGTACTCTTTTATAGCATGATACGGGTACATCTAGTCCACGTGGAGCAAAGAGGAGATTTGATTTGACTAATTGCCTTGATAGTTAGATGGTTTTAAATTTTATGGACTATAGATCTCTAGTTTTATTTAAATATATGTGTTGGACTTGACATATACATTTTGAACATGTTATTTCATGGACCATTTCACATACATTATATCGATTAATATGATCATGTTTGTGTTTATTTATATCAGTTGACTTTAATATGATGAAATTATATATGCACTCAATTATGAACGTGTTATGTTCATTTTGATGATTATATGCACTCATGTTTGTATATATATTTTATCTAATTTTCAAGTAATATGCACTATATAAATTCTTATCTAGAATCAAATTCCATATATATTTACATGCCATTGTTGAATTAAGTTTAGACATGTCTTAAAATAATTAAATCTTAAATTTCAATAATTTATCACATGGTTAGGTGACAAATTAAAAAATTCCTTAAATAGTTTAGATCATATTCATAATAAATTAAGGGCAGGTAATTTTAACTATTTTCCAATTCTAGGAAATATTTGAATCACTGAACAAAAATCTATCTCATTGTATGTATAAAATGTATAATCTATACAATTGAACAATTATATAAAATGTGGTAAATACAAGACATGATTTGTATAAGATAAAATTTGAACAAGATATTTAAAAAGTGACTAATAAGTTCATTGAAGTTCATACATGAAACAAACATATATAATGTATATTGATGTTTAATACAACTATATAACATGATGAAACATATATGTGCATGCAAATACAATTAAAGCTTATCAACTTTTAGGTCAAGACCACAAATTGATATTTACATAGTCCCTTGATAAAAAAAATTACAGTGACAATCACATGGTAGACTGACTTGATGAGAACCTACAAAAATAATTAATGTAAGTAAAGTAATTATAGTTTTTATGAGTCATTTAACTAAATAATTCATGTGAGAAAAGAACAATATATAGTAAAATTTAGAAAATTGGATCTTATAAATTCCTTACAAATTCAAGTGATGTTTGCCATAGGATGGATTAAGGGGACTTAAGAGGATATAGCTTAAGGGGTCCTAAGAGAATGCCTTAAGGGGAGTTAAGAGAATGAATTAAGGGGATGCAAGAGGGTGGATTAAGGGGAGTTAATAGAATGACTTAAAGGGATGAAAGAAAGAGGGTGGATTAAGAGGAGTTGATAGAATGACTTAAAGGGATGTAAGAGGGTGGATCAAGGGGATGCATGTCATGAACCCTAGGATATGGCTTAACGGGTCCTAAGAGGATGGCTTAAGGGGAATTATGAGAGTGACTTAAGGGATGCAAGAGGGTGGATTAAGGGGATGTAAAAGGATATGACTTAAGGGTCCTTTAAGAGGATGGCTTAAGGGGATGCAAGAGGGTGGATTAAGGGGAGTTTATATAATGACTTAAAGGGATGTAAGAGGGTGGATTAAGGGGAGTTGATAATGAATTAAAGGGATGCAAGAGGGTGGATTAAGGGGATGCATGTCATGAACCCTAGGATATGGCTTAACAGGTCCTAAGAGGATGGCTTAAGGGGAATTATGAGAGTGACTTAAGGGATGCAAGAGGGTGGAATAATTGGATGTAAGAGGATATGAATTAAGGGTCCTTTAAGAGGATGACTTAAGGGGATGCAAGAGGGTGGATTAAGGGGAGTTGATAAAATGAATTAAAGGGATGTAAGAGGGTGGATTAAGGGGAGTTGATAGAATGACTTGAAGGGATGTAAGAGGGTGGATTAATGGGAGTTGAGAGAATGACTTAAAGGGATTAAGCATCTCATGAACCCTATAAACACTAAACCCTAAACTATAGAACCTAAATCCTAGCAAATGAACCCTAAACCCTTAAAACCCATATAGGTTTGTTATTCTAAGCATCTCATGAAACCTAGAAACCCTAAATCCTAAACCATAGGACCTAAAGCCTAGGAGATGAACCCTAAACCATTAACCCATATAGATTTTTTATTCTAAGTATCTCATGAACCCTAGAAACCCTAAACCCTAAACCATAGGACCTAAAGCCTAGGAGATGAACCCTAAACCATTAATCCATATAGATTTGTTATTCTAAGCATCTCATGAACCCTAAAAATCCTGGGTAAACCCTAAAACCATAGGACCTAAATCCTAAACCATAGGACCTAAATCCTAGGAGATGAACCCTAAACCATTAACCCATATAGATTTGTTATTCTAAGAATCTCATGAAACCTAGAAACCCTAAACCCTAAACTATAGGACCTAAAGCCTATGAAAATGAACCCTAAATCCTTTAAACCCATATAGATTTTTTATTCTAAGCATCCCATGAAACCTAGAAACCGTAAAACCTAAACCATAGGACCTAAAGCCTAGGAGATGAACCCTAAACCATTAACCCATATAGATCTGTTATTCTAAAATCTCATGAAACCTAGAAGCTGTAAACCTTAAACCTTAAGACCTAAATCCTAGGAGATGAACCCTAAACCATTAACCCATATAGATTTGTTATTCTACGCATCTCATGAACCCTAGGATATGAAGATCCTAAACCCTTAACCCTAGGATCTAAATCCTAGGAGATGAACCCCAAAACCTTAACCCATATAGATTTCTTATTCTAAGCATCTCATGAACCCTAGGATATGAAGATTCTAAAAAATTAACCCTAGGATATAAGCCTAGGAGATGAACCCTAAACCCTTAAAACCCATATATATTTGTTATTCTAAACATGTCATGAAACTTAGAAATCATAAATCTTAAACCCGAAGACCTAAATCCTATGAGATGAACCCTTAACCCTTAACCCATATAGATTTTTTATTCTAAGCATCTCATGAACCCTAGGATATGAATATTCTAAACCCTTAACCATAAGATCTAAAGCCTAGGATATGAACCCTAAACCCTTAACACATATAGATTTGTTATTCTAAACATCTCATGAACCCTAGGATATGAGGATTCTAAACCCTTAACCCTAGGATCTAAAGCCTAGAAGATGAACCCTAAACCCTTAAAACCCATATAGATTTGTTATTCTAAGCATCTCATGAACCCTAGGATATGAAGATCCTAAACCCTTAACCCTAAGACCTAAATCCTAGGAGATGAACCCTAAACCATTAACTCATATAGATTTGTTATTATAAGCATCTCATGAACCCTGGAAACCCTAAACCCTAAACCATAGGACCTAAAGCCTATAAAATGAGCCCTAAACCCTTAATACCCATATAGATATGTTATTCTAAGCATCTCATGAAACCTAGAAACTGTAAACCCTAAACCATAGGACCTAAAGCCTAGGAGATGAACCCTAAACAATTAACCCATATAGATTTGTTATTCTAAGCATCTCATGAATCCTAGAAACCATAAACCCTAAATCATATGACTTAAAACCTAGGAGATGAACCCTACACCATTAACCCATATAGATTTATTATTCTAAGAATCTCATGAAACCTAGAAATCGTAAACCTTAAACCCTAAGATATAAATTCTAGGAGATGAACCTTAAACCCTTAACCCATATAGATTTGTCATTCTAAGAATCTCATGAACCCTAGGATATGAAGATTATAAACCCTTAACCCTAGGATCTAAATCCTAGGAGATGAACCCTAAACACTTAACCCATATATATTTGTTATTCTAAGCATCTAATGAACCCTAGGATATGAAGATCCTAAACCCTTAACCCTAGGATCTAAAGCCTAGGAGATGAACCTTAAACCATTAACCCATATATATTTGTTATTCCAAGCATCTCATGAACCCTAGGATATGAAGATCCTAAACCCTTAACCCTAAGACCTAAATCCTAGGAGATGAATTAAGGGGATGCAAGAGGATGGATTAAAGGTAGATATACAAGGATGGATTAATGGCACATAAGAGGATGGCTTAAGGGGTCCTAAGAGGATGGCTTATGGGTAATTAATAAAGAGACATAAGGGGATGATAGGATGGATTAAGGTACACATAAGAGGATGGCTTGGAGGGGTCCTAAGATGATGGCTTAAGGAATTAAAGAGACTTAAGGGGATGCAAGAGGGATGTATTAAGGGTAGATATATGAGGATATGGCTCAAGGTCCTAAGAGGGGATGGCTTAAGGGGTGTTGAGAGTGAATTAAGGGGATGTGGATGGATTAAGGGTAGATATAATAGGATATGGATTATGGGGTTGCAGAGGATGCATGAAGGGGTGTTGAGAGTGGATGCAGGGGATGGGTGGATGGATGGTGATATAGTGAGGAGGGAAGGAAGGAGGAAGAGGGATGGCGTATGGGTGTTGAGAGAGTGACTTAAGGGGATGCAAGTGGATGAATTAAGGGTGATATATGAGGATATGGATTAAGGGTTCCTAAGAGGATGGCTTAAGGGTAATTAGTAGAGAAACTTAAGGGGATTCAAGAGGATGGATTAAGGGGTCCTAAGAGAATGTCTTAAGGGGGTATGAAATCAATTATAAAGTTTTTTGTAAAATGACAATGAATTATTTAGTTTTATATTTATACTATCAACTATTTAATGTATCTAGAACTATATATAGTTACTTATCTCTAGATTTGAATTCCATTGTAATATATATGCATGTCCTCTCTTTTTTGTAATGCATCTAGTTTTGGGAGACCTGAAACAAAAAATGATATAAAACTTTAATTAGGAAATGACTACAGACAAATATATATAGACATGTATGTGTAATAAATTTTTAACTACATATCGACTATCAATTAAATATATATACAACTATATACTTACCAATATTTATTTAATCTGTTGTACCATCTGCATCCTCTATTTTTTGAAAAGTATCTATGATTCTCTCATGATCATCCATTGAAAGTGTCCATAACACTTTATTAGCAGGCCTCCTGATATCTGCTAACTAGTTTTATATTGTCAAAATAAAATGTGAATACCGTATAATCTCAGGTTCCTCTCATAATCTTCAAATGTAGGCGTTTAATTCTTTCTTATCAAATATTTTCAAAACCAAGTGCCAACAACAACCAATCACCAGTTGATACTCAAAGTTGTCATCATCCACTCTGTGGATGTACCAACTTATGTTTCTTTTCAACACATCTAGCCAACTAATACTCCCTTCATTTGCCTCAGTTCAACAACTACACATGTCCCAAAAAATAAATAAAAATTCAATAAAGAGTGATTTATATTTAATTCACATATAAAAATGCATACATATAAAATTAAATTCAATTTAATGTACCTTCTTGTACAAGATTTGAAACACGATCATAACCATCTGATGTGAACACTTGATTATCTTCAATTTTTGCTCCATGTTGAACATGTTTCAATGTAAGTGTTAAGGCTCTTTTTTGCAATTCTTCAACCCATTCCATATTTTCACACACCTCCCAATCGCTTTCAATAAAAATTTGATAAAATCATGCAAGCTCCCTTGTACATAATGTCCATGTGTTTGCATTTGAACTCTTAAACGAATTCCATTTTATAGATCCATTAATTGTTTCAAAATCTTGTCGAGTAAAAATATCATTTTCTTCAACTAACCAAAATAAGCATTGAATTATTGATCTCACTTGTTCTTGTAGATAATTTGGTATTGCACCAATTTACAATTGCATGTGCATCTCAATTTCATAGCATCCTCACTTTAGTTAGTTTCCTCAACAAGAGCTCTTTTCACACATGCACTTGCTCCATCGTATTCTCCTTACCATATCCAACTTAAAACTCCACATGCTGGATATTATTTTCCTTATGAACTCTACATAACCACAAAACATTTCTAGCATTCTTTTCTTGAATTGACTTGTGCAATTATCCGGAGCCATATGAGATCTCATTTGAATTCCTCTCTCCTTTAATTTTTTATAAAATATATCAAAACAATATTGAACAAACTCAATGAATGTAATCAATTATCACTTACATAAAATGGTACTCTCTCAAAAATTTTCTATTATCTACTCTACTGTCATTTGCATGTCTATAAAAAATATGAACAAATATAGCTACTTGCATTGAATTATAATATTGTGATTGAATTTATTCTTGTGGAGCAAGAGTATAATTTTCAGCAAAATCAACAACTGACAATATAGTTCCAATTGGGAATGTGTTTTTACATAAACAAAATTAATTATCAAGCCAATGAGCATACCAAGAGTGTTTAACATATTTAGGTACAATCTTATCTTTAAATTCTTTAATAAATGCATGTACACTAAATTTTTCCACAATTAGTTCACAACGTTTTCCAAATTTTCCATATTTTAAAGAATACTCAATATTTTTTATTTTTTTTACATCCACTAATTGTTGTCCAAAATCATCTAAACTACTTTCATGGATACATTCTCCTAACAATGAAAAGTTACCACATCTATCACATTCTCCAAAAATACATGCTTTAAATAAAATAAGTTTCCATTAGAGGGTTCATAAAACAAACCTGCTATAAAATCTTTGATTATTTCAGGTGGCATATTAACACCACAAATGTCCTGCATAATTTGGTTAGCATGCAAAGTACATCGTATATATCAAAAAATATCATAATAATAATGAAATTGTACATGAGTCTTTGTAATACCCCTGTTTTGCTTTCTCGGCTGGACAATGTGTCCTTGTTTGCTTTGATGTGCTTTTTGGTTATTGAGATACTTTATCATGTGTGTGTTATTTTATCGCTATTTATAGAGTGATAGTCTATTGGTGTGATGTGATGTATCTTATATGATGCTTTATTTGACATGTTTTAATTGGTGTAATGATGATTAGTTACTGTAACATGTTATTGCATGAGATATTTGTTTATGATGGAACTGTCAGTCTATGATGAGTGTATTGGTGAAGGGGACGAGATCGCATCACTCGCTTGCGAGTGCCCTACGATTCTGTAATTTCCTCTTCACGGTGTTTTTATTATGTTACATATATGCATGTTCGATATACTCTTTGTTCGCAGGTTGACAGGTACAAGACATTGACTCCACCTAGTTTCATAGGTTTGAGCGTGTCCATTGGCCAATGGTATTCGATTGGGAGATAGGAGCTAGGTTTTCTGTGCCAAGTCATCACCCATCATATTGTGTCATCGATTTTTAGTCAGGTTAAGTTGCTTCTATGATTGTTCTTCTCTCCTTGTCTTTATTTAATTGTAAGTTGGAAAAGGTAAATAAATGGCTTTATGTATTTAAGTTGTTTATTAAATTAATCTAGTTATAATGCTAGAAATGTTATTTAATTTATTAATTAATTTAATTTAATTATTAAAATGATCTAATATTGGATTAGATTTTTTTTATTGATTAATTAAATTAATTGAGTTGAACTGATTGATTAAACTTATTTGTGGAGTGCATAAATTAAATGGTTCATGTGGTTTTAAAAAAATGCATGAAATTAAAAGTGTTAATTTATTTTTGGAAAAAGAAATTTTAAAAGTTGTAATTTCTTTTGAAAAGAAATTATTAAAAAGTTTCAAATGCTTTTGAAAAGGAATTATTAAAAGTTTTAAATTCTTGTTGAATAGAAATTTTAGTTTTAAATTTTCAAAAAAAGAAAAATATCTCCAAAATGCATAGAGGAGTAATAACTATGGTGGATGGGATATTTTAGAAAAGTTGACTAAATTTGGGGAAGATTTTCATTTTTGGAAGAAAATTGTTGTTAAAAGAAAAATAAAGGTATTCTTGTTTGGGTTATGCATTGTTGGATTTGGGTGAAGATTTTGGAAAATCTTTGGAAGAATTAGAAATTGTAGCTCAACTTCAGTCTTCTTCTTCAAGTTTCCAATAGGTTCTTTTTGTTTGTGTTTATTGTTTTGAAATTTAGGATCTTCAATATTGAAAACTTGTGCAAACAAATTTGAAAACCTTGTTAAAATTTTGAAAGAATTTAGATTTCTTGAAGAAAAACAATCTCTTTCAACTGAAATTTCCAAGTTAAACAATAGAAAATGAAAGAGGAAACAAAAGAAAAGCATTTAAATTTATGTATTTGAATTTAGGGATATCCAGAAATTGAACTATGAAATCATGCTTGAGAATTATTTTGCTGTATTTTATTTTGTTGAAAGCTCGTCCAATTTGACTGTATTATGTAAAATTTTATATATAATATATATATATAAGTAATATACATATATATATATATACATATATTATATATTTTTGGTTTGTATGCATTTTGGAAAAACTTTGTTCATGATTTATCTGGCGAAATTCACAGAACAGAGGAGATTGTTTTTTTCTTTTTAAAATGGTATTGAAATTGTTTGGGGCAGGGGAAGCTACCCCCCCACCGCTACCCATGTGGAGGCCGTGTGCCACCTGGCCTTGCAGCCCTAGGTAATTTGGTACATTATTGCCACCTGAGGCGGTGCCACTGAGGCAGGGGTTGGCACAGAGTGCCCTAAATCAAGGGGGCTTTTCTTTTTATTAATTTTCTTTTTTGTTTTATATATTTATTATATATATGATATATATATTATATATTATATATATTATATATTATATATATTATATATTATATATATAATATAATAATAATTTATTATATATTATGTTTTATTTTATTCTATTTATTTTATGTGTTAAAAAGAAATAATTGGTTATTATTTAAATGGTTTGGATTTTAAATGGGTTTTAAATAATTTGGGAAATATTTATGAGTTAGATTTTAATTCGAAAATATAAATATATATTTAAATAATGTTTCCAGGTTAAAATATATTTATATTTAAACACGATTGTTTAGGATTATTTTATTATATAAGATGTATATATTGATTTTATAATGAAATGATTTCAATGGGAAATGGGATTCTTATATTTAAATATTATCGGGAAATTAAAGTAGACCCTTAGATTTAATTTATTATTGCTTTTCAGATGCTTAAATAGTTATTTAATAAGGGAATAATTTTAAGGAAAAGGGATATTCGTATTAAATGAAATGAAATGTTTAAAATAGCGTTTATTTATTTATAGTTCTTATTGGTTGCGAATGAATTTACGATAAGATTAGTTATTTCCATGAAATGTGTAATTGAGGAGTTTAAAATATTGTGTTCATAGTTAAATTATTGATTTTATTTTAAAATAATATATTTAAAAGGACAAATATTGGATTTAAATGTAAGGTGTTTAATAGCGAGATTAATGGATTTTTTAAAATGATTTATTTTGCAAAGGAGAAATAGTTATTTTAAAAGGATATGATTTAAATCAAAGAAGTAAATGTTTATTTTGTTCTTATTTAAAAGCAATTAGGGAATTGAATATTTGGTTTAAATTTCATCTTTTGTTTGAAATAGACGTTATTAAATTAGTTTTATTAAGGCAATAATTTATTGAATGATAATGGAGGAAGTGGATTTAGGAAATCCAAATATATAGATTTAATTCCTGTTTGATTGCCCTTCTTGAATGTACACTTCTTCTGTTTTCGCTTTGGGGAATTTGATTAGAAGGGTTGTTAAGTCTTCCAAAAGGGATTTAACTATTTGGGGTTGTTGTATTATGTTAGTCAACTTGTGTATTGCCTTGGGTAGTGCGTATAGTTGTATACTGTTGTTTTACCCAGTTTTCATGAATGGGGATGGTTTGGGTCTCCTTGGATTAGGAGTGGATTATGTGATTTGTGTCTCCTTTGGATTAGGAGTGGTTTATGTGGTTTGTGCCTCCTTTGGAAGGAGTGGATTATGTGTTTTGTTGCCTCCAGTGTTTGGAGTGAGTTTTCATTATATGTTCCTCCTAGAGTTGGAGTGGTTTTATCTTGTTAGTATGCACTTGGGATTCCCTTGGTGATTGGTTTGTATGTGTTGTCAAGTAGAAGAGTGGCTTTTGTTAGGATCCAGAGCTCAAAGAAGTAAACTTTGTAACCTTCGGAGGTGGTTTAATCAAGTGATAACTAAAACAATGTACTTAGAAGTTTGGGTAGTATTTCACACTAATCAAGATAATTTAGCCTCACTCATAGACACAAGTGCTCATATAGGCTTGGGATGAGTGGGAAGGCCTGGAATGGCAAGGTCATCTATCTTGTCTTTACAAGAGGTATTTGATTCTGCATGAGTGAGTATGGGGGCAGGGATTCAGTTGAGGCCACCAGGATATCCCATAATGGGGGTAGGAGCCTATGAAGATTCCTAGAGGATATCCCATGTCGAGTTGTGTGATGACACTCTTTCTACGACAACAGTTGGTATGTGATTTTGTGTGTATGGTTTCTTAACATCTTGTCATTTTATTCTACGGAAGCGATGAATTATGTCGGTGATGTTAGAGTTATGCTGTGTTATTCGTATGGGTGTATGGATGATGTGATTGGTTGTGTCGGTGTGAGTTAGCGTGTCCCCAGAGGTGGATGGTGCTTGTATAGGATTCATATTCTTATCTCACAGCATGGGGGTGGCCTTTGGGTACCACTTGGTTGGGTGGAACGTGCACCTTTCTCCATTGGGTCTTCTTATTGTTTGTGTGGGCGAGATTTCTAGTTGGAGAGCTCGTGGGATCTAGTTTCACTTCATGCTTTATTCTTTTCAGTTGAATCTTGTAATTTATTACCCCTCATTTGTTATTGAGGTGGAATATGTAATATGTAATCATGCTTTTTGGATTTACCTCATTTGGGGAATGAGAGTTGTAATCTTATTGTTAAATTATCGTTATTTGGAAACATGTGGTATCTCTTATGCTTTGAGGTAATTTATCATGTATGGAATGTATGTGTACTTAATTTATTAAGTAATTAAATGTTATGGTTTCAATTCATGTTTCTTGTTTGGGTTTTAAGTAAACTCAGTCTCGTAACCCTAGAGGTTGTTGGCAATTGGTAGTGAACTTGCATGTTAATTGTACTTCTTGTCACCTAGAAATTGCACCCTATGCAAAGTTATAAAAACTGAGCTTTATAGAGAAACATGGGATCATTTCAAGGCTTTGGGTCACCTAAAGTTGAAATGAACCTTCGGAGAAGGTCAGCTTCCTTTGTGCTATCACCTAAACTACTAATCTTTGTGAGGTAAAGGGAGAAAGAGTGCATGAAAATAAAACTAAATCCTATGGTGATGCACCAAATTTAATAAGAAGGCATATAACACAGTTTAAACACACAATTTCAATCAATGACAAAAGCTTTGTCATACACAAGTCAATCACATACGTTTTCTGCATAAACATTTCATGAGAAGGTTCATATGGCTACACCCCTAGAAGGAAGAAACAACTTCACAACTAGAGAATACTGCACTATAACACATCTCACAACCTGTAAACATACATATTGCTCTATAGAAAGGTGCTGAAATAAGACATAACCACAAGGAATCATACAATTTCACAAGTATTTTCATCAATTATACGAATGCACATGATTTAATAGAGAGATTGAAAAGGTAAAGTACTTATACTCATTGATTTCAATGGTGAACACTGATATACATGTCTATCATGAGCTACATACATAGCCTCTCTTCTGCAAATAACTCTATAGGTTACAGAAATAGAAAAGTACCAAGTCCGAACTATCTACAAAAAGGAAAAAAAATGCCCTATATACAAAAGAGTGTTGGCCCCTTAGGGCTTACAAAAAATATCTCCCTTCAGGATAAATCTCCCTCAGATCTTTTGATGAAAT
>VDFB02264019.1:0-102462 GCA_007258455.2 Sequoia sempervirens
GAGATTGAAAAGGTAAAGTACTTATACTCATTGATTTCAATGGTGAACATTGATATACATGTCTGTCATGAGCTACAAAACATAGCCTCTCTTCTGCAAAGAACTCTACAGGTTACAGAAACAGAAAAGTACCAAGTCCAAACTATCTACAAAAAGGCAAAAAATGCCCTATATACAAAAGAGTGTCAGCCCCTTAGGGCTTACAAAAAATATCTCCCTTCAGGATAAATCTCCCTCAGATCTTTTGATGAAATTAATGATGCATCCCCGTGGCCATGTCGATGTGGAGTCACTCTAGGAATGGCCTCCCTGATCTTTTGCAACTACCACATTCACTTATGGTCCTAGTGTCCTCCTTGAACCTCTTCGGTCGAGCTGCCTTAAATGCTCCTGAGCTCATAACAGATACGCATTGCTTTTCATTCTGTTGATCTTCTTCTCCCTGGTCAGACCACCACGGCTCGCCCTTAGCTCACTCTGATTGGTCGATCATACGACACACGAGATCGCCAGACGGTCAAGGGTCGCTTAGACTGAATCGCATGTCGGTGAGACACTAGAAGTGTCTCGCTGATGTGATTACGCCCCTCTGCAGCTATTGGCATAGAAAACAACTGTCGCTGAGAGTTCTCATCGAGCCACCAAAGTTATATCGAAATCATCTTTGTCATCACTCATAACATCGGCAAGACATATCACTTTCGGCAAGATGCTACAGCGAGCCCTTCAAGAGTCATACCGACATCGCCACTGGGATGCAGCATTAATTTCATCAAAAGATATGAAGGAGATTTATCCCGAAGGGAGATATTTTTTGTAAGCCCTAAGGGGCTGACACTCTTTTGTATATAGGGCATTTTTTGCCTTTTTGTAGATAGTTCGGACTTGGTATTTTTCTGTTTTTGTAACCTGTAGAGTTCTTTGCAGAAGAGAGGCTATGTTTTGTAGCTCATGACAGACATGTATATCAGTGTTCACCATTGAAATCAATGAGTATAAGTACTTTACCTTTTCAATCTCTCTATTAAATCGTGTGCATTCGTATAATTGATGAAACTACTTGTGAAATTGTATGATTCCTTGTGGTTATGTCTTATTTCAGCACCTTTCTATAGAGCAATATGTATGTTTGCAGGTTGTGAGATGTGTTATAGTGCAATATTCTCTTGTTGTGAAGTTGTTTCTTCCTTCTAGGGGTGTAGCCATATGAACCTTCTCATGAAATGTTTATGCAGAAAATGTATGTGATTGACTTGTGTTTGACAAAGCTTTTGTCATTGATTGAAATTGTGTGTTTAAACTATGTTATATGCCTTCTTATTAAATTTGGTGCATCACCATAGGATTCAGTTTTATTTTCATGCACTCTTTCTCCCTTTACCTCACAAAGATTAGTAGTTTAGGTGATAGCACAAAGGAAGCCGGCCTTCTCCAGAGGTTCATTTCAACTTTAGGTGACCCACAGCCTTGAAATGATCCCATGTTTCTCTAGAAAGCTCGGTTTTTATAACTTTGCATAGGGTGCAATTTCTAGTTGGCAATAATTTCATCAAAAGATCTGAGGGAGATTTATCCCGAAGGGAGATAATTTTTGTAAGCCCTAAGGGGCCGACACTCTTTTGTATATAGGGCATTTTTTTCCTTTTTGTAGATAGTTCGGACTTGGTACTTTTCTGTTTCTGTAACCTGTAGAGTTCTTTGCAGAAGAGAGGCTATGTTTTGTAGCTCATGACAGACATGTATATCAGTGTTCACCATTGAAATCAATGAGTATAAGTACTTTACCTTTTCAATCTCTCTATTAAATCGTGTGCATTCGTATAATTGATGAAACTACTTGTGAAACTGTATGATTCCTTGTGGTTATGTCTTATTTCAGCACCTTTCTATAGAGCAATATGTATGTTTACAGGTTGTGAGATGTGTTATAGTGCAGTATTCTCTAGTTGTGAAGTTGTTTCTTCCTTCTAGGGGTGTATCCATATGAACCTTCTCATGAATTTTTTATGCAAAAAATGTATGTGATTGACTTGTGTATGACAAAACTTTTGTCATTGATTGAAATTGTGTGTTTAAACTGTGTTATATGCCTTCTTATTAAATTTGGTGCATCACCATAGGATTCAGTTTTATTTTCATGCACTCTTTCTCCCTTTACCTCACAAAGATTAGTAGTTTAGGTGATAGCACAAAGGAAGTCGGCCTTCTCCGGAGGTTCATTTCAACTTTAGGTGACCCAAAGCCTTGAAATGATCCCATGTTTCTCTAGAAAGCTCAGTTTTTATAACTTTGCATACGGTGCAATTTCTAGGTGACAACAGGTATGAAAGAGGACCATTCCTAGTGTAAACATATCCATCTAGACGTGTTGGAACAGTTTGTTTTGTCATACAAGTTGCAAAATGAAAGTTGCACCACTTTACAACTTTACATTGCTTGCATTTGACAACTTTTTCCTCAACTGAAAAGTCGTCACCATAGGAAAACGACTCTGAGATAGAAAAATTTGAGAGAGGTTATTATAGAGGGGCCCAACGCAATCTTGTAGCCTTGGATGAAGAGTTTTTAAGCATCACAATTTCTAAGTAATAGGTTGTCAAAGATTCTGCCCTTTTGCAATTTGGACTCTTAAGGGATTACGCTGCATGAACGTAGCTCGGACCAATTTGACGTGTTTGGGTGTGAAATAGGACTATTCCTAGCATAAATGTACCCATACAGACATGTTGGAACAGTCTATTTGGTCACACGAATCACAGAACAAAATTTGCACCACTTTGCAACTTTACACTACTTGCATTTAACAACTTTTTCCTCAATTGAAAATTTGTCGCCACGGAAAAATGCCTCTGAGATAGCAAAAAATGATAGAGATTATTGTAAAGAGGCCTAATGCAATGTCATAGCCTTAGACAAAGAGTTTGTAAGCATCACATTTTCTGAGTAATATCCTTTCGAAGATTGCAGTCATTTTGCACTTTGGACTCTTAAGGGATTGAACCAGTTGAACGTAGCTCGGAGTGATTCAGTGTGTTTGGGTGTGAAAAAAGACCATGGATAGCATAACCGTACTCATCCAGATGTGTTGGAATAGTCCATTTGGTCTCACAAGTTACAAAACGAAAGTTACACCACTTTGTAACTTTACACTGCTTGCATTTGACAACTTTTTCCTCAATTGAAAAGTCGTCACCACAGGAAAACGCCTCTGAGATAGCAAAAATCGAGAGAGGTTATTGTAGAGGGGCCCAATGCAATCTCATAGCCTTAGACGGAGAGTTTGTAAGTCTCACAGTTTTCGAGTAATAGCTCGTCAAATATTGCAACCATTTTGCACTTTGGACTCTTAAGGGATTGAGCCTATTGAACGTAGCTCAGAGTGATTCGACGTGTTTGGGTGTGAAAGATGATCATTCCTAACATAAAAGGACCCATCTATACACATTGGAATAGTCCATTTGGTCACACGAGTTGCAGAATGAAAGTTGCACCACTTTGCAACTTTACACTACTTGCATTTGACACTTTTTCCATCAATTGAAAATTGAACACCACAAAAAAAAACTCCAAAATAACAAAAATTGAGATAAATTATTGTAGAGGGGTCCAACACAATCCTATTGCTTTAGATAGAGAGTTTGTAAGTGTCACAATTTCTAAGTAATAGTCTGTCGAAGATTGCAGCTATTTGCACTTTGGACTCTTAAAAGATCGAGCCAGTTAAATGTAGCTCAGAGTGATTTGACATGTTTGGGTACGAAAAAGGACCATGCATAATGTAAACATACCCATTTGGACATGTTGGAACAATCAATTTGGTCGTACGAGTTGCAAAACGAAATTTGCACCACTGCAATTTTACACTACTTGCATTTGACACTTTTTTCATCAAGTGAAAATTGGACACTACGGAAAAATGGCTCTAAGATAACAAAAACTGAGATAGGTTATTGTAGAGGGGCCCTACATGATTTCGATGCCTCAAGCGGAATGCTCGTAACTAACACAATCTTCAATAATAGGTCGTCAAAGATTGTTTCCCTTTTGCAATTTGGATTGTTAAGGGATTATGCTACATGAATTGCAAATATTTGAGGGCAGCAATAAATTTCAAAATTTGAGTAAATATCATTACAAATGTTTGAGGGCAACAATAAATAGGCACTAGGGAACTAGATCCCAAACCCAATTACAAATGTTTGAGGGAAGCCATGAATTTTTAGTTGGAAAACATGTGTGAAGAACTTGTGAGGTACTTGAGTTAATCCATGTTACTTGAACTATTGGCAACACAAGGGCAGACAACTAAGAGGGGGGGTGAATCAGTTGTCACAGAAATTATACATATTAAACTTATTCTCAGATCCGATAAATAAACATGAAAGTATAAACCATCACCACATCAAAAACACACATAACACCAAGATTTTTACGTGGAAACCCTGTTAGGGGAAAAACCACAGTGAAGGTTAGTCCACAAGATTATACCATGATAAAAGTAATACAAATGGGGAATGCACATGCATTCAGGCACACTGCCTAGAGCACACTGCTCAAATACAAAAGGCCTACTGCCCAAAAGAAGACTCACTTTCTTATAGTCACATTCGGATTACATCCGGAAGATTGTGAACTAAGAAAATAGCATCTTCTAATGCTTGATTATAGTTCTGGTTAAACACATAAACACTTTCATCTACTCACTCTTCTTCACACTTTACTTCTGCCTTCAAAATATTAGAACATTATTTGCACTTAGCACACAGCATACATCGCACACCATGCTATCAAATGGTATAAACAATCGATCATATATATCTGCAACTAAGGATAACATCAACTACATGTCGGCCCAACAAAATATGAAATGTGTACAAACTGTCGGCCCAAAACAATAAACAATTTATCAATGTCGACCAAGCAATACAGATAGAGCACGATCTAGAAACATCCACGAGCATCATGAATCACCACAAAAGCATCCGCAACAAATCAAATTACTAGAAACACATCATCTTCTTTCAGGAATGTTAACTAAAGCAACAGAACAACTATCAAAACATAGATACTCATAACTCAATCAAATTTTCATGCGAACCTCTGAAATTTCATGTGGATAAACTAGATATACTTGTCAACAAACCCTTTAATTCGCAACCTCTTATCATCAATATACTGAGCTAGCCACCATACTGAACTTCATTGCATCACCAACAACCTACAACTTATTTTATTACAATTTTCTCAATATCCTCGACATATACATCCTTAAAGACATTAATAGCAATATTGTTGACATCAATGACAACCACATATCAACAATATCCAACATATGAACAACATCCAACAAGTCATACATGCTTCTATTACTTATAAATATGATTATTTTTATGACATGTTGACATTATTTTATGACATTATGCATAAAAAATGTTTACAAATTGAACTTCTTAAATGTTTATGTGAATAGATGGTATGCTATATTGATATTGATATATAATCATTAGGTTGATTTGTTTTAATAAATGATTTTTTTATAATAAGTTAGTCAATTGGTGCTACTTATAATAGGGAGAGAATAAAAGAAGAAAAAGAATGATTGGTAATCATAAATGGTTATTACATTCACTATATTAATAATATGATGTTTACAATAAAATGAGATTTATTTGGTAGTCCTAATTCTTGTGTGTGTGCTACAATTGTCTAATATGCTTCATACACCAATATGACACCAAAGTGCTTGTACTTGTAGGCACAATGCTTTCTTAAAACTATCAAGTGGTAATACAAAATCATGAGAAAAAAATCAACCTATGTGAATTCCAACACCCCACTTAAATCAAATATTGAGTCCATGTGCCCCATTTTCATGCACACAAACTTAGCTTATAAGATTCTCTTACAATAACCCAAAATAGGATTCAAGGATGCCTTAGGTACTCTGTTCTCATAGATCTTTTACAATGTCACTCATACATTTGAGATGCTCTTATAATGTCTACTTCATAGGTGTTCATAATGAGGTTAACTTCAAATGAATAACTTGAAATTCCCTCACTAAGCTTGACACACACTTTTATAATGTCTACATCATAGGTGGTCATGATGAGGCTAACTTCAAATGAATAATTTAGTACCATTTGCTAGTCTTGGATTTGGCATATACTTTTTAACTTCATTTGGGTTTACTAGCTCCCATCTAAACAAAGAAAAGAGATTGTAAATATTAATAATCACATAATCAATCCAAATAAACATGTGATATGTCAATAATCTAAAACTTGTGTGCTCAGTTATGCAATATCTTATAACTTATCACTAGTCAATTTAGTCCATTGAATACCTTAAAAAGTAGTTTTTATATGAATATCAAGCATACCTCCCATCTATAAGGATTAAACTTTAGAGGGTCCTCCAAGTAATGAGGATCAACATGAATAGAACATAACCAAACTATTACTTTCCAACCTTTTGGAAACTTGTAACCTGTTATAAAAACAACCCAATTTAATCTTCCACTTAGTTTACTAATCTATTGAGAATATCCTACATCAATTTTTTTTGCATATTTTTGAGAAAAAATAAAATACCATTGAACTCTATATCCTTTACCATAGTTCTAAACATAAAGTGTGTTACATTTACAAATCTGATAACTTCATCAATCACCTACATACATGATATAAAAATTAGATGATAGCATTGGCATCATACAGATCAATGTGCATACTTACAAATTAATAAAAACCAATGTGCATACTTATAAATTAATCCAACAAACCATCTGGGTTTGCTCTACTCTTTATTGTGTCAAATATTGCCTCATGGTCAGACTAATGCACCTGCCACAAGGTCTTGTTCAAAGGTCTACCCCTGTATTTGATCAAATGAACATTGGATTCCATGACAAGGTTCGGGTAATGAAGAATCTTCTGATGCATGTCAAAGTCCTGATACAACCAAACATTAACACTCTATGTGGGTATCTTCAAAGTCGCGTTCCAGTAACAACCACTAAGCCTATAGGGTATTTGATGTTTTCTCCATCTATAATTGGGGTCTCTAATTTATTTTTTGCCTCAACACGACACAAGTAATAATATGTTCCCTCTTTGTTGTCTTCATCTCTAATAACTGCATAAACATGCCCTGCATTGATATGTGCAACAAATTAGATGAAATTAATCAACATTACAAATACACTACAAAGTAAAATAACAATAGGAATTTCAAAAACTATGCAAATAGATATATTACTTGGTTGAACTAGATCTAATTTGTGGTCAAAGTCAATCGATGATTCCATCTATGTCAGTTTCAATGTCGTTGGAGAGCGATACGTGTGAAGTGGGCTAAGATAACTTAACCACCATTCGTCAACCCACTCCTTTGACTCACACTCATCTCAGGCATGCATTGTACATGAAGAACAAAAGCACACCATCTTCTGCATATGGATACTCCATGAACCTACATTTGAGCTAAGGAAAGAGTGTAGCTCACTCGATCCTATCAGTGTACAACAATCCTCATATGGTGCAATGTTAGTATTATCTATCAACCAAAAAAATCTACTAACTAAATACTTACCTTCATTACCTAGACCCATCGAAGCATTACACCACTCGATAATTGATTTTGCATCTCTCAACTTTGCATTGCCTTTATACTTTAACTCTTCTCGTGCTAATGTTTTTTTGAAACATGCTCCTACACCATCATGCTCCCCCTTTCCGTGTGCGACCTCACAAAAGTTTCACATATGTCAAATACTTGTAATGACATGCATCCTACTCAACCAATAGAACATCCACAAGTTCTTGAACTATGTTACACAGTTATTCAACCATGTTATATGTTGATTGTATGTTATGCCCCTTTGAGCCAAATCATTGTAGAACAATTGGAAGCAACCTTGTACGAAATCTGGAGAATATGTGCGATCATCACTAATATAAAAGTGGTACTCCCTCAATACCTTCCTTTGGTCATCTATACTATTAGCTACATGAATGAATGTTATATGCACAAATATAGAAACCTGTGTGGAGTTGTAATATTGTGATTGTACATCACGTTGTGGCTGTAGAGTGTAGTTCTCTACAAAATCGACCACTGAAACTATGCTACCAACTGGAAAGGTTTTCTTGCATCACTTGAATTGCAATTCCAACCATCAAGCTCTATGGGTATACCCTGCATACTCATACTCTATACTGTCATGAAATGTAGACATAAAGTGATACACCGGCATCTTCTGAATAACCAAATCACACTTTTTTGCTTGATTACCATCTTTTGTAACGTATGCCACTATTTTATACTTCCCGAACCCTACTAGTTGTTTTCCAACCACATGTGTGTTTTCCATATGTTGATATATTGGCATACATTGCAAGCCAACACAACGCTGACATGAACCATCCAAGCATAGTTTCCTATAGAATATTTGGCCATCCTCTCTTTCATATAAATTTTTTGATAACAACTCTCTTGAAGATGTTGGTGGAGCATGTATGCCACAATCCTACAAAACATCATTAATCTACAAATCTAAACATATAGAACGATAAACATCATAATGGTTAGAAAATTCAATATGTAATCTACAAGTAGTGCGAGTGTGATTTATCTTGACATAAAAAGGTTTGAGCATTTCAAAATATCTTTGACAAATTTGAATTTGAGGATAATCCTCTTGAAATTTACAAAAAAATTATGTTTGAGTCGTATCCAAAAAATGCTTTGGATGTGGCTCACGGTTCCGACTACCGATTCTTCTTCTTACCACATCCCTTTGATTCAGAGATGGTCTTGTGTTATTCTTCCAATAGTCTTCAATTAGTGATCTTAATGCTTTAACAACTGGTTTATCTTTTCGTGGGAGTCTCCCCGAAAATGCCCATAATTCAATTGAATCAGTGTCCTCAATTCTTTGGCACCTTTGAACGGCTCTTGACAATGCAATCAGTTGTTTTAAAAAATGCAAATCACCATGAGACCCCATTTCTATGAGGCATTTCTTCAAACAACTGATTTCCTTGTCTATGTCATTTGATAAAATGCTTTGGTAGACATTTATGGAAAAAATTCTAGCATAGACAAGGCAATCAACTGCTTGGTAGAACTGTTTGACAAAATACCTCAATGAGATATGTCCTCGTGTACTATAATGATTGCAAGATATGCACAAAATGGATTTGTTGAAAAGGCTTTAGAAAATTTCAAGCATATGTAATTTCTAGGTGTAAAACCAAATTCCACTACATTTTCCAACATCCTCCATGCCTATACCAAAATGAAAGCTTTGGAGAGGGGTATGCACGTCCATAGAAAAGGATTGAGAAATGATGTATTATTTTACATACTTATAACTTCTCTCATATATATGTGTATACAAAATGTGGAAGCATACACAAGGTAGGTCAATTGTTTAACAAAATGCCTCAAAGAGATGTGGTTTAAAAATGTAATTGGCAAGTGTAAAGAATTGTGTAATTTAAAATATGCATTAACAAGCTAAGGTTATAATGACAAACAAATAATGATGAACATGGAATATGCAAAATAAAAAAATCAAAGCAAGCCAAAATAGAATGAAAGAAAATGTGTAGACTTCACATACCTAAAAAATAGAGATTCGAATGGAGGAGTTCTACCCAATTATGTAGCCTTTGTTTCTTCTTGCATCAAACTCCTCAACAATTTGAATTTTTCAAAATTTTGTTTCCTTTTCAATGTTCAATTGTATATCACTCTTGAATGGAATTGAGACTTGAACTGATATATATCAAATTCGACGTGAAAACCCTGCTATTTCATGCAAAGGTGGTGGAAAGATCATAAAAAAGGAGGTAGAATGTGAAAAACTTGCATGCACACTTCACAAAAGCATCAAAAAGCTTCTTTTTTTTCTGAACATGTGCATAACCAAGAGAATATGCAAAATGTTAGCCTAGAGATCACGGGTATATTAAATTTTTTACCTTTTTAGAGCAAGACAAAACATGCTCGTGTTATAATGTGAGAACGTTATGTCTTGCTAAACAAACGAATACATCTCAACTTCTTCAAAACGTACTTGTGTTATTAGAAATTTGATTTCTTATAGGTTTATTTTCTCTCTCTCTCTCTATTTGTAGCCATCCATCCCCCTTAGCCATCTAGGTCTCTCACTTATCCCTAAACCCTCAACCCTGGACACTATGCCTTAAACCCTAATCCCTTAAACCTTAAACCCTAAACCCTAATCTCTCTCTCTCCCTCCTACCTATCTCTCTCCCACTTCCTCTCTCTCTCAAGTATCTCCCTCCTACCTATGTCTCTCCCACTCCCACTCTCTCTCTCTCACTCCCTCTATCTCTCTCCCACTCTCTCTCTCTGTCTCTCTCAGGTCTCTCCCACTATCTCTCTCACTCTCTCTCAGGTCTCTCCCTCTCACCCCCTCTCTCAAGTCTCTCTCTTTATCTCATTCACTCCCTCTATCTCTCTCCATCTCTCTCAGGTCTCTCCCTCTATCTCTTTCTCTCTCTCTCTGGTCTCTCTCACTCACTCCCTCTATCTCTCTCCCACTCCCTCCCTCTATCTCTCCCACTCCCTCTCTCTACCTACACAACTAGACAACTAGACAACTAGACAACTCTCTCTCTCTCTCTCTCTCTCTCTCTCTCTCTCTAAAGACATACATACAGACAGACATACAATCTTACATACATACATACATACATACATACACACATACATACATGTCATACAAAGCATACATACATACAAACATACAAATATACATGCATACATTCAATAGAGTAGCATTTAACACAAAGCAATGCATAACGTGAGCGCATTATAACACGCTCACATTATGTCTTGCTAGACATGTCTTGGGCACAAATGCAAAAACCATGTTAAAACTAAGAAATAATGTGAGTGTGTTATAGCATTGTAGTGTAGAAAATTGTACGCTCTTGAAAACAAGGCAATTTCACATTTAATTTGGACCTATTTTAGGAACCCTGGCATTAGTCACCCTTTAAATCATCATTAATAGGCCCCTAAGACCCATTATTTCAGATCTTGAGGCTCATTTCACCTAAAAATCCCATAAAATCACTTAGAACACCGAAAACCCACCCCAAAAAGCTAAGGTGGGACTCATTCACCACCTTGGCCGAATGAGTCCCCTTAGGTGGGACACATTTTCCAAGGGTGGCGAGTAAGTCCCTTTTGGGGTCTTTTCCAATTTTGAGCAAGAAATTCACCATTTCAATTCAAATTTTTGGTGGATGTCGGCGTTTGAGATCTAAATAATGGTCAATTAGGTGTTAATGCCTATATAAGCAAGTTTTTAAGTCATTTTTATGATTCTAAGCAATTTGCGCAAGCATTTTCAAGAGTTAAGTGTTGAGAATCTTTCACAAGAGCATTCAAGTTTCAAGAGAAAGTAAAGATGAGAGTAGCATTAAAGTGTTTTTGTAGGTCTTCAAGCTCACTTTTATTCAAAATCTAGCATTCCCAAGGGTTGATCATGGTTGTCTATGGTGAATCATGATGGATTCTAGGTTGAGGAGATGCAACTAGCCATCAAGCCAAGCCTAAAGACTTATTTCCTAAGTGATTCCATCGTCCATTATCACTCTACATTCAGCCTAAGGAAGGTACATACATCATTAGGGTTCATTTGGGGTGATTAGAGATCTCCTCAAGTGAGTCATTCATCTTCTCATTTCCATTCTTGCATCATATTCCTGCATATTAGAATATGATTGCATCATGTTTCAGATTTCTTAGTCTTAGACACACTTAAGGCTAGGGTTTTCATGCACATTTCATTATTTCTATCAAGGTTTAATTACCAAACTAGGGGTTTGACTAAGGCAAACCCTCCATTAGCAAATCAAGTTTATATTCTATTTTGTAGGTATTTTTGCAAAGTCGAATCTGGAACTCAAGTTGGAAGGAAAGAGCAAGTGTTGAAGTGCAAATCAAAACTTTAAATTCCTAAAAAAGCAGAACAAGACTGATTCACCACAAGTGGCGAATGAGTCCCACTGTAACTATTTTTCAGATCTATTTACATATTTAGATACCCTTTTTTCCCAAAACAGACTTTCGAACAAAAACCTAGATCTGGAACTGATTCGCCCAAGTTGACAAATGAGTCCCAGTTGGTCAAAAAGTCAAAATCTTCATTGTTTCAGAGTTGTTTCCAATCACTTCAAGGTTTCCAGGTGCACATCATTCATTTCACTGCTTTTCTATTCTTTTTTGCTTACATTTCTAAGGCATTTCCTAAGTCATTGCATTGAATTAGGGTTTTGCATTACATCTTGTATTTCATTGTCTTTTCCAAGTTTACACTTGGTGGTGAACCCCTCATTAGATAATTTTCAGCCCCTAGAACAACCCTCTTGCAAGATCTCTTTCTCCTTTGCAAAGAGATCTCAAGGGTTTGTTGTTGAGTGAAAGTTAGTGAAATTTGTCCTTTCTAGGCCCTATACCATTAAGGGTGGAGAAAGCAAACAATTTTCCACCTTTCAAAGGTGCTCGCGTTATTTCTTGCTTTGAGAATCCCCAAGCCTTGGGCTTGGTTTTTTGCTTGGAATACCAACACAAAGGGTTGGAGTGTCTTCCCAACGTCCAAAGACGTGTTTTTGCAAATTCTACAATATTTCACATAATCGTATTCGTGTTAAGCATCAGGTTTGCGCGTGTTTCAATGTCGAACAAATCGAACACCTGGTTAATGTTAGGCTCTCTCTTAACTATCTAACGATGTAATTTTTTTCACATTTTGACAACGTTAAGCCTTTGATCTATAATTTCTTTTGTTTGTGTCTATTTTTTGGCAAAAACCAGTGTTTGGTGTTTTTTTCGTTATAAATTAACCATTCATCAAAATTTCAAATAAATTACATTTTTAAAAACTAGACTCCATTCTTCACATATTAAAAGAAAAATAAATTAGTTTCCAAAATTTATAAGGGTAGCACAGCCAAAATTCTATTTTTTAAGAAGTGTCCACTTTGAAAATTAGTAAAAAATTAAATATTCATTAAAAAATTATCAAAAAAATTGGGCATAAACTACAAACTGTTAGCTAATTTTTCACCAAAGCAATTTTAAAAATATTCAAAGAAAGTTAACCGTGCTAGGGAGCCATAAAAGTTTCTGTGTTATGTTTTTTTGACAAAAACAACACCAATTTTTGTGGTCCCCATTTTTTGAACCCCTTAATCTCAACCATTTTCAAAAAAAAATAGTAGTATAGAAAGTAGACTCGGAGCACTACGATCCTTGTTTTTGTTGCATCCCAAAATTTTGAGTGTAACTATCCTCAATTTAACATCCAAGGTCAGTATTTCCTGCTTTACGAAGGAAAAAGGAAAAAAAGTGGCCACTTAAGCCCCCTTTTTGGCCCCCCATCTTTTTGCACTTAACCCCCCTCTATTAGGCAAAATCCTCCACTTTAAATTAGAACTAAGTGCCTATTTCCCAAAACATTTGCCTTCCTAGACTAGGCCACACTTGTAATCATATTCCATGGATGGAATTGTGCATATGTTCTAGTCCTCCAAATTCAAAATTCAAATTTTCTATTTTAAATTTGACAACTCTAAGATATGACCATTACTCATTGGTGTGCATGTCAAAAGTTTCAAATTGTGCCTAGGTTTGTGTATTTGTGGATATCATCATATGTCACTTTTCATGTGGAATTATTGATTAGTTTCTTCTTACATTCACATATTCAATCAATCTTTGTCTCAATGTACTCAATAATCAACATTCATCATTATTAGCTTTTGTAATTCAATCTTGTCAAATCAACCTTGAGGTGTAACTATCATCAAAGAAGTTAAATGCTCTTCCCTTTATACATTGCAAGCCCCCAACAATTCTTCCTAGCGCCAAAGTAAGTACATGCATTAGCAAGTAGGTTTGAAAGATCACTATGCTTAAATTTTCTAGCAAACTAAAGTGTACATACAACCTTGTCCCTTGATTCAACCATGCACACTACCTAATCATAGGCCCTAGAAATATCATTTAATGTTTGTCTCAAGTCTTTGATCATTGATTCAATACTAGTTTATAGTTTTTTATCTCTTTATCTCATAGCCTCAAGCAATCAAAGCAATAAACGTTGACATCAAGCCAAATTCCAAACAAGCTCTATTTCCATTTTAATTATCTCCAATCTTAGAATATTTAATATCTCAATTTACATAAATCAATCTCAACTCATTAATTTATTATCTAATCTATATTATTTATTATCATTTATTTAGAGCTCTACTTGCTTGTAGGATTTAATTTCTTAACATTCAATGCCTAACCTTCCTACTACTCATGATAGTATTTTGTCTACATTCTTATACATGTGCTTAGTGATTTATGGTTTAAGGAGAGAATGTTGCTTGCTTAGTCAAAGATGAGACACATGTTACAAAAGATACATATATAAATATATGTTCTTATGATCATGATCAATGTGATAACAAAGAAACATCCACGGAACCATCTTTAAAATGAAGACATGAAATGCAAGTGACAATATCAAATGTGTCACCTTTATATGTAACTTTTGTGCATAAAGAGGCATTACATGATGTGACCATACTACTATATATCCACAATCATAGCATCTTAGGGGATGCTTCCATGAGGGCCGAGTATTCTCATGATGTGTCTTTTAGCCCTATCACAACTAATTTTCACTAACAATCTTGGTTATTTTTCATGTTTACCTTGTGTTTTTATTTCGTGTGTTTTAGTTTTCTTCCAATTTTTCACTTGATCTTACCACTTGGGGGCAAGGTATTGTTGTTTTTTGTAGATTTAATGTGCTAAGGTTTGTTCTTCTTGGAGACAAAATTGGGGGCATCATTGTTGCATCTAATATATTTATCGAACATACAAGGTAAGTATCTTTAATTAAGGGGTCCTATGGAGCCATTTATAAACTATTTTTGTGGAGTAGGGGTTTCCATGAGAAGATAAAATTATGCTCAAGATAATTTAGAATCTTGAGAAAGAAAATAGGAGCCCCTACTTTGTAGATTTCAATTTTAAGGGGGTGTCTTTAGAGGATAGAATTGAAATTTTCTCCTCTTGCAACCTCAAACTATTTTGCCATCTCATTCATCTATATTTTTTAAAAGTCTTACCAATAATATTTTAGATTTAACTATATAATTGTAGACTTACCATTAAAAAAAATAATGAGACCACCAACTACATCAAGTTTTGGAGGTTAAAGTTTTAAGCTTGCCCATTATTACAAAATTCGTGGGATCCCCTATTTATAGAGCTCCTAAAAATTCTTAACAACACCTATTGAAATATTTTAGGAAGCTCCCCTCCATGGGACCACAACCTAAAGTATGCATCTCTATTTATTTACACATCGTGATTGATTTTCACACTCAATTTTCAATTTTAATTTCAGATCTACATTCATAATTAGACTCAATTTTTATCACATTTTTCATTTCTCTACTCAATTTATACACATGCCATTATAATATTACATAAAAAAGAATTTTATCTTCTAATTCTATTTCCAAATAACAAATAATTTTATTTCAATTCATCTTTTATGAAGATAAAATAATCCATAAAACATTAATAAAAAAATAAACCAAATTCTATTACTATTAAATAAAATTAATAAATACTTAAATTATGAAACACAAAATTCAAAGACACAAAATTTTCCACAATCTATAATAAGAATGTACTTATTTCGCATTATTATTATTTTTTAAATTTAAATGTACCCAATAAAAAACCTGGTGCAATCTAACTTCCCCCATGTTAAGACCCCTTCCACCCTATTTGGACATAGATTACTGCTTGGTCTTGGCTATACCTCATACAAACCCTAGAGAAATATAAACAGTACTTTAAAAAATCCTAACTTTCCAGAAGTTGCTATATTCACAGTTCAGCCTAATCCAGGCTAGATATGGACTTTCATTTGTTTATCGATAGTCTAGGTCATATTCACAGAGCAGCACAAATGCATGCAAATCAAAATTTATCATTCAGTAATATTATCCTTAGCCCGATCAGTTGGTGCTGACTGTTTGGTGACATGTAATTTAGGTTTAAATTTCATAATATAATTTTGTTGATTTAGTAGTTTCCATTTATTTGATCATCTGGTTAACAGTAGAGGAATAGAGATACACTCGCCTAATTCTTCGAGATAGTTGCCTAATTCTTCAAGCTGATGCAAACATTTCTTCACTCGCGTCATATATTATATATTTAAACGAAGATTTTAAAATAAATAAAATTTAGCCAGTAAACAAATCTAAATTGACGCCCTGCATCAAAATTGCCGCAGAAAAAGGAAAAAACAGAAAAGATTAAAACAAGAATACCTTAGAATCCATACCAGGAATGAGATCCTCGGAGAATAGAAAGTCGAAAAACTGTGGAATTTTGGTTGTAACGGTGAAAAACGCACAAACGCGTGCGAATGATAGTCTCGACGTCTTTCTCTGTGGCCTCACTCTGCCCCTGCATCTCGACCAGAAATCGCTGCAGATTTTTTACGCTCATCTGCCTGTTCTCGGAGTAAGCCGCAAACAGATTCTCGATATCCTCTACAATTTCTAATGTCGGGGGAAAAACGGTGCATAACAGAGAAGGATGCATGATTAATTCTCTCATCCTCCTTCTAAAATTGATTCCCAATTTTAGATTTCAAAAAATAGGTCGTGGTATATATTTATTTTCAGTTAGTTTAAAATCACTTCATACATTTATTGTTTATATTAGTATTTTTTATTTTGATTTAAATAGTATAATTTTTTAATTGATATTTTTCTAATTTTAAAAAGGTTTATTTTAATTAAGTCAATATTTATTTAATATAAATAATTGAATTATATAGATATGATCATTTTGGCTTTTATGTAGAACATTAAATATTACGAGGGAGCATAATCTAAATCATAGATTGTTCTTTGGTTGTATTTTAATCCATCAAAGTTATTGAAGAATTAGATCTGATGTTCTTCAAAGAATTTGAACATTGATGAATAGCATACCATCAATCTCACTAATTAAACAAAAAATATATTAAGTTGTATGTAATTATGATATCATTCTTTGAAACAATAATCGAACTCGATCATCAATACAATATATTATAATTCATGTAGATATATTTTAATTAGTATAAATATTTTGCATCACTTATAGAAGTGACATAATTGTTTGTTACCTTCATCGTGAACAATCACAACAATTTATATTTGTTAATACTTTAGTTAGTTATTATCAACTTTACTTTCAACCATGATGCAAAGCAATTCAACAATCAATATTTGTTTGTCTTTAATTAATTACTATTAACTATAGCGAACCCTTGAAAAATTATTTAATCATCTACAAAGTCGTTCTACTAAGAAATCACTGTCATTAATATTTAACTAATATTTATTCGAAGAAACAATCTTAACTTCAACTACACTACTAAAAATCTAACTATCAAACTCAAAACTAGTTAATCAGTCTATGAAGGCTTCTTACTGAAAAATCATTTGCTAAATATTAACAAATATTTATTGTAAGGAACAAACTCAACTTCAACTATGCTAGTCACAATTGTGTCTACTAGGAATCAAATTTAGAGTTACATTCAACCATAACAATTATAATCTTCACAAGCCAAATAAAATTACAATACATTCAACTTACAAAATCTAGCTCTAAATCACTTTATGCCCCTAATTTCAAATTGTTAACAAGCTAACTTCAAAATCAGTTTGTCATAGCTCGTCTATCAATTACAAAACAAATATTATTATTACAATACTTCAAAAGTACTCACGGTACATGACACTTTTTTTATATACAGAATTTTGTAAAACCTTATAAATAAGTGTTTTGTGCACACATTTGGAGAGATCATTCAATAGTAATTAGTATTATTACCTTGTCGATAAATTGTTGATATATTTTGTGTTCTTACTTGTCATATGTTATTAGACTTTGATGAATTGAACATCACTTAATAATTTTTAGAGCTTTATATTGCAGTAGATGTTGATTTGATGGTTGTAGCTTTGAATATGATTACTGTGTTTAACTAATAATACATCTAATGTATATGTAAATAAACTGAATTGATGGATTATAATGCACTTCTAGAAGAAAACTGTGTATAACTTAATTTGTATCATAATTTTTACGAAAGCAAATTACAATTTATATTCTAGATTGTAAATATATCATGTTTTTAATTAAATTAAAATATTTTTACTATTAATTGCAGATTTTGTATTGCAAATCTCAATGAATATGAGTTTTATACCTTTCTATTCCATTCCCCTCTTCAAATTTATCAAGTTGTGAACTTTTTTACTAATCTTTAATTGTATATGTACTTGCCCTCAGCTAAATATTATAAACAAGGTACTTATTGTAGAGTTTACTTTTAATCAAAATGCATAAAAATATCTGGCTAGAGTTGGAGTTTGTGTTAATATGCAGTCTTACATAAAAATTCAAAAAGACACTTTCAATTTAATTCACTATGCATGAATAATCCCAAAGAACACACATAAATTGTAAATAGCTAAGTACATACTATCAATTTTGAGTGTTAATTCCCAAATATTTATGAATGTGAAAATGTTTCTCTAGTTTTGGGGAAGCATCTATCAACATACACGTGCCCATTTGACCTAATTTATAATTAATTGAGATTCAAAACTCAACATGTTTTGTTATTTTAATTAATTAAAAATTAGTCAAATTGACATCTAGTTGTTGGATAGACGATACAGTTTCAGGGGACCTCCTTTCAATTGTATGCCTTAACCAAAAACCCGCTCACTACATACCCTGAATCTCAGTGCTATTTCTAAGGCAATATTTTGGTTGTATGTCTTACGGAAAAAAGACCATAAAATGTCCATGTGATATTCTACCAACCATTTTGAAAGTGTGATAGAGACCATAGAAACATAAATCCTTAAAAAATCGCAATTTTTGCAATTTTTAAAAAATCCTCAAGCTTGCCGATATTTTCCACGATTTTTTCAAGATTTTTTGCAGACCATTGAATGGCAAAAAATCATTGAAAATTGCAATTTTTTTTGCACTAAACTCACGAAAAAAATCGCCATAAGTCGCGCTAACAACTCCCGCATTTAAAAACCCTAAATTTGGCACATTTTTTTGCTATAAATTAGGGTCACGATAAGTTAAGGGTGACCGTCGTCGACTCTGCAATGTACCCTGCATACATGCGCAAATGGATTCCTTTCTGCTTTGAACTTTAAGATCGTAGTCTTGCCAATATGCCCAAAAAAAAAAGTAAACCACAACAAAATAAAGCAAGGGATTCTTCATAATCAAAATAAGCAATTCCAACCATTTTCACTAGTCGTGCTTGTGTAAGGTGACCTTATAAATGGTTATAGCATTTACCACCTCCATGCCAAAAAAACTTCAAAAGCTAACTTTAATGACCTAGTTAGTCAAAACTGTAAATATGAAACTTGTACAAAGAATGAGTAGTCTACACCAAATTAGTCCAAATTGTAAATAACTTTATTGTATCATTTTAAGTTCACTGTTTGTTTAGATGTTAGGTGATAGGCTTGACTCTATTGCCCTCAAATAAAACATTGATCAAATTTTTCACAGAGATTTTGAAGTCCTCATATGGCCCAAGTTTGTTCCAAGGCCCCCCAAAAAAACCATTTGTAGTACCTATACAAAAATCAACGATCATACTACTTTGTCTTTCTTTTTGTCATAGATTAATCATCATTTAAATGTCAAGTCAAATCAGTTATAGTCTTCCCCCTGTCAAGTTGCAGGGTTATCATGTTCTGGTCTAGTTTTTTTATCTAACTCTTGCAAAATGTCCAAGGTTGTACTATTCCAAAATGAAAAACAATGAGGTTCCTCATTGATGATGACTGCAGCAACGAAATGAAAGTATGTAAATGTCTAATACTAAATCTATAACCTGCATAGCCTATAGGCACTTTACTTTGCATAGAGAATATTAAAAATAATTTCATTCCATGTTCAAAACTTATAAAATAGCTCTCGAAGGATTTCAATCTCGCACCCATTTTTATCCCAAGCATGCAGATCATGCATGTAATTCAAAGACACCATTTCCCAAGCTTGAAATCAGAGACAGTGCATTACCCTGAATTCAGTCTCCATTCTCCGATTGTAAGCTTGCACAACTTTAAAGAGTATCTGCCTAAGATTTTAACCCTTAGCAAATCCTTTATTTTATCACACTTACTTCTTCATCCTCCACTTTATTTCATTCATGTCATTGCCTTCTCAAAGCTTTTGGTCACTTGTATCATTTATGACTCCTTCATACACTAGCCTTTTCCACTTTTCTCAGATGTCATTTCTGCAAAAAATTTACATTACAATTGATTCCATATCTCAAACATACACTACTCTATTGTATGAGCTGCTCCAACCAATCTTTAGTTCACAACCTAAGCAAGAAACAGATGCCTTTAAGCTCAACAAACATAAACTTGATAAACAACATGCAAGTTTTCTACAATTCATGGGTTAAAATCTCTATTTTATTTGCTCTCTATATTTCTATGCTATGGAAATGACCTTAAATTTCAAAAAAGAGTAGCATTTGTCTCTTTTTCTGCAATTTTTACGTTTTTTTCAAATCTGATTTTTTCCCAATTTTTTCAAAAATTCCCTAACTTTTGGATTGCCGATTTTTTCCCCAAACGATTTTTGCTGCTATTAGAGACTACCATCGTCAAAAAGGACTGTCTACTGTTCCAAATCAGAAACCACAGAAGTTTATCACTTTGGATTCTGTTGTTTGACCAAATGACCCTTTGTTGCTCTATCTTCTACGTAGACCAAAATAGTGGAGAACTACATATAGGTAAAAATGATCATTTACGAATTTTAATCAGATTTATGCCATGACATGAAGTTTGCCCTTGGGAAAACCATGCTGCCAAACACCATCAGACCAATAAGAATATAAGTGCTAACCACAAAATAACTCCCATATCTTACCTGAAGACAGAATGTTTTCCAGTCAAAACAGGTGTTCAATCAAACACCAAATCTTACACCCAGAAATCAAAACAGTGGAAACTGAAATTTTAGGTGACTACATTAAAGTAATCTTAAGTCAAGGGCTAAAACTAGCATAACACCCAAAAACAATTAAAGCTTAAATAGTTGAGATTGGCATCAAACGATTGCTACGAATGTGTCAAAATGACGAGGATATATTCCCATTTCCAGAATCTGTATCTATAAGTAGCACTTTGTCACCACCACTGTTACCTGCAGAGTCTCTACTTCTATTACTTCCAGAGTTCCCATTTACAGTAGCTGCGCCAGCAACAAGCACAATAAAAGGATTCACCTTTTTATTAGTTGTTTCAGAGCCTGTTGAATCATTTTGAGAAGATGCCCATGCTCTAAGGGGAGACTCAAAATGGTTGATTCATTTCTATTGCCTGCTATAAGTATTTTTAGAATGCTCTAGCTGCTGCTGGAATTTGTACCTGGAAGCACTACTTCACCACCACCGTTACCTGCAGAGTCTCTACTTATATTACTTTCAGAGTTCTCATTTGGGGTAGCTGCACCTGCAGGAAGGAGAAGAATAGCATTTTCTTTTTTATTAGTTTTTCCAGAGCCTGTTGAATCGTTTCGAGGAGCTGCCCATGCACGAAGAGGAGGCTCAAAAAGTTTACTTGCAACATCTGGGGGAGGTGCATCCTCCCCTGGAAGAACAAGTAAACCATTGGCTCGGAGAGATGAAGGCTCATTGTAAAATGCTTGCCATAGAGAATCAACCAACTGCCTTTCTTCCTTAGCTGCCCCTAAATCATCGGATGACATCTGTTGGATAGCATTGATGCGTTCCTGAAGAACTTTCCTTAAATTTCCTTCCTTGTCTGTGAAACCAGCAATGTCTACCTTGTCACTACGAGTAAGTTCAAAAAGGCTCTGAAGTGCTTCTTCCCGTACATCTGCATCTTCACTGGAAGATAAATGTATAAATAGACGAGGAAATCCTAACTCTATAGCAATATTACAGTCGGCTGCATTTTCCTGTAGAAGGTATTGTGTAATACGTAATGCTTTCCTGCAAAAAACAGAACAATAATATAGGATACCTTACTCGAGGTGCAGGGAAAAAGATATCAACAAAGAATGTCTAAAACAAACTAAACTTTGGGCAATTACCTCTGGAATCTAACATCTTCTGTAGTCAAAGCATCCCTCAGTGCTGCATATCCATTGGCCAGGCGAAAAGCAACTACAGCTGGCTTGTTGTGCCGAATTAAAGCTGCAAATCAATTGTCAGAAGCTATCAAGATACATCAATAATCATACACAAAGCAATCTTCAGGAAAATCATAATGGAAAATTTTAAGAAGCTTATTCTTCTCAAATTTCTCTGGCATCAGTCTGAGTCCTTTCCCTCCTGATCTACTGCATTTTGGCAAGAAATTTTTCTTGTGTATCACATGTCCTCTCAAATATATTTTCCAAAATTGGTGGAGATGTGGTCCATTCTACTGGTTTAAAGCCAGAGTATCATGTACAAATAGAAAGCAGTAATTGCAGCACTACTATGTAGTTGCTTAGCTGCAGTCCAGCAATCGGTTGCTTAATTAAACAGTGAATTCTAAAATCTAAAATCAACGTTAATATACCACAGCTAATTAGCTTACTTCAAAAAATTACCCAAGAATACACAGTTAAAGATCTTAAGAATTACTTTTAACTTTAACTTGCTTCCAACTTCAGGACACCCAACTGCTAGCACCAAGGCAAAATATTTCAATTGATTGTTTCAATTTTGGAGCTTATAATTTGATTAAAAAATCACACATTTATTATATTTTGTTATGATAAATTGGTCACATCTTAACATCGCCTATAAAATATATTATCTACATGATTAGAATAACCCTCACGAAAAGTTAAGTTTCGGAGTCTATAGATTAGAAACTTACAAGAGATTGCACCCAGTGCTTTGGTCCGGACAGTTACATCAGAATCGGATACGAAGTTGGATAGCAGCAACTCCAAACCATTTGCATCCATCACAAGTTGTTGGCATTTTGGATTATTCTGCACAATGGTGGTTACAACCTCTGCAGCTCTTGCTCTAATAGATGCATGAGGATTCTTTAGGTACCCAAGAAGAGGAGTGAGCCCTCCAATTGTATGTAGATCTGTAGATTACAGTCAATCATGTCCATCAGATTACCATGTTTAAACACTTGCACTTCGTCAAAACTAGCACAACATTATTTCAGTATCTTTTATTCACAAAAGTATATTACCATCAGGTTTTACATTTTTCAGACAAAGTACATCTGAACAGCTCCATATTTAATAAACATTTGAGTACCAGTTGCCTCTATATTTACATGTGTGTATAGAGCTACAAGTTACAAGAGAGAACTGCTCAACTGTGCCCATAGCATGACAAATATCCACTCTTACAAAACAAACCAAACTCGAGAATGAGCCTTGAGTTATACAGTCTTTTATCACCTGAAATTAAAAACATAGAGTTTTTTTTCTTTCTGCTAGGTTTAAAAAGGTAACCAAAATGCATTTTCAGAGAATCAAAATAAAAGCCTGGATTCATCATAAAGGAAAGATATTGCTCCTGTTAATGATAGAAGAGATAAAAACACTGCTAGAGAGAAAGCTAAATGGCTTAGACCTCTGGGAAACAGAAGTTTGATGGTCCCTGACATGACAAACCAGGGTTGGCTAGAGCTGGTGTGGATCCTGACAAATTATTTCGGAGCACTTGTTCATGGTGACTCTTTCTTTTTGGGAACACAAACTAATAATAAGGTAGAATGGAGAGCAGAAATTGAAGGTATTTCTCTGGCAGCTTCTTGGGGTTGCAAAAGATTGTTTGCAGGAAGTGATTCCCTGGGTGTTACTTTGGGTTTAGATAAGTAATCTTATCCTAATTGGAAATTTAACAGTATTGGAGTTGAAATGGTTGCCTTATGTGCCTACTTTGACAATGTCTTTTTCATGCATTGATCAATCCCCTTTCACTGCTTTGATTAGTGGTAGAGTGGCAACATGGATTAGTTTAGAAAATATTATCAAAAAGATGGCTCTTAGCTTTTGCTCCCCCTCCCTCCTTGTGCAGTGTATGCCATCATGGCCTCTAGGGGGAGAAGAGGGGGTGGAACCTTGTAGTGGAACCTCTTATGGATGCCATGCCTTCCCTGTCTTAGTATGGAGTTGTATTTCCTTTATTTTGATGATCCCTAACATGACAACCCAGGGTTGGCTAGAGCTGGTGTGGACTTGGACAATTTTTTGGAAGCATTTATTCATGGTGGCTCTCTTTTTTGGGAACACAAACTAATAATGAAGCAAAGTGAACAGTGGCAATTGAAAGGTATTTCTCCGGTAGCTTCTTTGGGTTGCAAAAGATTGTGGGAAGTGATTCCATGGGTGTTATCTTGTGCTTACATAATCTTTTCCTAATTGGAAATTTAACAGTATTGTAGATGAAATGATTGCCTTTTGGGCCTCCTTTGACAACGCCCTTTTCACGCATCAATCAATTCCCTATCACTGCTTTGACTAGTGCTAGGGTGGCATCATGGGTTGTTTAGAATATCTTATTTCAAAAAGATGGTTCTTAGCTGTTGCTCCCCCTCCCTGCTTGCACAATGTATGCCAACATGGCCTCTAGGAGGAGGATCTTGTGGTGGGGCCTCTTATGGATGCCATGCCTTCCCTATCTTAGTAAGGAGATGTATTTCCTTTATGCATTATTTGAATAATTCACTTAGCACCCCTTGCATGGCCATTATTTTTTGGCAATAGCTTGAATGATTTTGATAGATATAGAAATGACCCCTCCCGTGTGTAGAGCCTTTTGTTGGTTAATTTTTCTATTGTTGGATCTTGGCCTTGTGTATTGCTTGGATGTCTGTTTTTAACGGCTTGCAAGGGTATCACAGGGAGGTGTAATATCCCCAATTCTAGAGTATTCTTATTCAGCTAAATTTAAAAAAACAATAATTATTGTTGAATAATTATATTATTGATGATGTTTATTGATTGATTCTAGTAGTTTATTATAATGCTGTTGATCTTGTTTAGATTTCCATGGGATGTATGCTGCTGATAGAAATTTGGTTCTTGTGCAGGATCAGGGGTCTGAAATCACATTTGTATGGATGTGGTAGTGCTCTCATAGGGGTCTAGCAGGGGGCAGAAGCTTTCTTGTATATTATTTTATGCCCCTGGTTGACACTCCATTGTTGTTGTAGCAGCTGTATTGCAGATTCTGTTAAGGTGTATTGTGCCTGGTATTGGTACTGTGTAGGAGTCCAGTAAGTGGCAATTGAAGTAATATGGTCTTGGCATGTATGATTCGTGGTGGCACAGATGATATCAAGTTTGTTAATAAAGCACAAATACCTAAGGATTAAATGTCTTTGCTGGGGCACTTATCCTAGGTGCTAGGATTTGAGATTAGAAACTAATAATCTATAAGATGGATTATAATTCCTAATCCTAAATTAGGCGAGAAACAAATACTTAAGAAGGGATAAACATGACATATCCACATGCTTTGTTGAAACCAAAATATGACAGTAGAAATTATTTATGGCTATGGGACAGTTATTTATGGACTATTAATGCCTTTTACCACCAAAATTGGACTTAACCCGTGAGTAAATTTACCTAACCTGGGTCAAAAGGGGATTGTCACGCAAGGGTGGAATTATATTCTTGTTTAGTGCTTTTGCATTCTTGTCATTTTAGCATAAATGGGCATGTCAAGATATATGGAGATTGGTCTCCATGCAACTGGTAGAGGATGCAACTTTTGATGAATTCTTATTATTCTGAATGAAAAGAAACTAAGTTACCGATTCGTTTTTGGATTCGGGTACGGGTACGCGAATCCGGTACGGGATTCAATCAAAAAAAATTTGGGGGTTGGGTACGTTTTGGGTACGGTAATACAAAAAACATATAAAAATCAGAAATATATACATATTTGCAGCAGTAATTAAGTTCAGAATACACCACCATATTAATAGTCTAATAACATAGCAAAAATGCATCACCACTTTCATAGTATATTTGTATATCTCATATATGTGGTTGTTGCTTCCTGTTTTGACAGTATTTTAAGCATTCTTTTCGTGTTTACCCTTTGTTTCTCAATTTTATGATCTTAGTACTTAATTATCTTGCTTCACTTGCTTTATGGACTCTCTTTAAGTAACTGCAATATTAATGAATAATAAATTTAATACATAATATCATTTTAATATCATTTTTTGTTAAAGACTTGAAGTATATATTAATAATTAATAAAATTAATATTATAAAGAATTAAATATTGATAAATAATAAAGTTAATTAATAATATATAATCCAATATTGAAAAATTAATATATAATAATAAAATAATATTGATAAATAATAAATATTGATATTATTTGTTAATTTTTAAAAATGAATTAATCTACATAGCTACTAGTTTTTATTATTAATCATAAAATTAATAAATAGCCGGCAGAGAGGTGCCGCCGACCCTTTGGAATGTGCATATATTTATATCAAGATTTTAAAAGAATCATGCTTGAGCATTTTGCGAATGATATATCACATAATATATTTATATTAGGAGGAGACGATATTAGGATGGAGCACCCACGGAAGGGCCGCTTGCTGTGCAACAACATGGGCATAGCTTCCGAAGGAGACGTAGAGAACAAAACGCTTGGCCTTACTGTCGAGCCAGCTCCTGCAATCCGTCTCAACCCACATGCTTATCCCCATGATGGCCTGGGCGTTCACGCATCTGGATTCGCGTCAGATTCAATTTGGGCGTATCCTAGACAGATCCACAGAGGCAAGTCGTATCCTGGGCGTATCCGCAAGTGGAAATTCGAATCCTGTCCGAATTTGAACAGTATCGAATCCGAATTTCGAATCCAATACGAATCGTATCGTATCCGGAGGCTCCCAGAGATGAATCGGTAACTTAGAAAAGAAATGTAACTCTGGTCTGATCTTTGAATATGAGGAACGTCTGTAGAAACAGCTTTTTTACTAACATCTGCGAAGAAACATTCGGAGGAAAATTTATAGTATGCACAAGAGTTTGCAAAGTTTTCAATATTTCATCTCCAGAATTTTAGGGCAAATACCCATCTTGGTACGTATATCCACCTTCTTGGTTGGTTATAATGCAAATAGCCAGCTTTTGCATGGTATCATTCTCTATTGATAACTATTTAGTGTATTAACATTATTGGAAACACGTTGTGTAACATTTTTGGAATTCTTAAAATAAGTCTGCCAAGCTTTGGTATGGATTCCAAACTATGTACCTAAGGGCCATAGATATAAGACTCGGACTCAATGCAAACTTGGCAAGCTGATTTTTGACCTAGACTCAAACTTAAGGCTTGGCACCCAAACTTGGTGCAATCTCGACAAATTGAAAAAACCATGAAATACAGAGATTTTCAAGGATTTAAAACTTGTATCATGCACCTTTCAATAAATAAACTTGAAATCCACAATAAACTAATCAAATAGAAGCTACTTTGATCACATACACAAGCATACATCAATCATGAGTATAAAAGTGATTGTAGCTAAAGGAAACAACATTTTTAGATATATATTTATTATAAATATTGTCAAGTGTATACAATACTCATGGATTAAGAAATCCATGGCACCGGAATAAATATCAAAATAAAAAGTATAAATCCATGGCTCAAAGGGGTCTACATCACTCATCCCAACATCCATAGTTGTACAGCAATTCCTTGAAATATACTAACCAATTTTTTGCCACAATTTTACACAATCATCAACACTTGGCCAACTTGATTAGCATTAGCGCCAAATCCAAAACACTATCAAAGCAACTCTAACCAAGAATGCGCCCTAAAACCACTTAAGGAAGAGGGGCGGGCATATGGTCAGAGGATCCCTAGTATCCAAACTTGATACAAAAATAGAATGCAACTGGAAACTGAAGATAAAACTCAACGCCAAGAATGTGCACTCAAGATCCCATTAAGGGCGAGGTGCTAACATATGGCGGAGTACTTATTACAAATTTAAAGAAACTTAGGCGGATAACCAGCCATAGAAAAGAACTCCAACTACTAATTCATCTGCTACGGCGGGCATCCACTTAGGAGTGGGGATTCACCACTTGATAGTGGGTACAAAAAGAGATACAAGTTCAATTCTCCACACTGGCGGTAAACCATCCAGGGGTAATTAATGTTTGCTTAGAAAATTACAAGTAATTGCAGCCAAAACAAACTGGTTGGATTAGTACTACTAATGCTCAACCTTACAATTAAGAATTCTGCAAATTACCAGTATTACAATGATTGCAAACAATTCTAATATGTAAAGAAGAATTCTCTCAATGTTTCAACACTCAAATACTGGAAACTGAAGGCTAAAACTGAACTTAAAAGAATTTGATTACAAAAACCAGCAAACTGAAAGTGTAAACCAGCAACTGTGAAACCAATAAATGTTCATAACTCATTCAATATACCTCCGAATTGAGCGAAGTCTTTTGCAGAAGCCTTCTAGGAGGTTGGCACCCAAAATCAGATCATAAATCAGCATCAAAACTCAATACATAATTCTTGCACGAATCCCAAGGCTCCCATGAATGGTACGGCCCTCCTTAACGGGCGATTTTGACATATAAAATCAGAAACTCAAAACTAAAATCTGCAAACTTATGAGAGGGGTCGCCCAAGGCATAGAAGTCATTTGATCAAACACCCATCACCAAATAAAAATCACCATAAGAGCTGCAAGTGAAATCGACTTTCAGCCATGACTATATCAGCAACTCCAAAACTGGAAATATCATCAAAAACTTCAATTATGAGGCTCAATCTGCTAGTCTGGATGAGAAGCAGCAATAATACCAACTAGGTGTTGTCTTGCAAACACGAAATTGGTTGAAATCTAGGAGGTAAGCATCCCTCGAAGAAATATTCACAATGTCATTTTGACAGCATAACGATAGCTTAAACAATGGATACCAAATGCTGGAGCAAAGCTTCACTTTTATAGAAAAGGAGAAAACTCTTCAAATTCCCTTCAAGGCACGCCAAAAGACAAAGAAGAAACTTTTCAAATTTCCAAAATTTCATAATTCCTCAAGGGTGGCGCCCCACTTCAAGGCAACATAAAAACTTTATTTAAAAATTATTAAACTCCTTTATGAAGGCATACCCTCAATGACCCACTTTTTAAAACAACTTAAAGTGATTTCACTAGGCCAAGGGGTCAACTAGAAAATAGAAGATTAGTTGCCTTATATTAAATAAATGCCAACAAATACTACATTTTGAAAGCTGCACCAGAACTACCAACTGCTCCAACAAGAAAAGAACATACTAAAGCACTGTCAACTGAACCACTGCCAAAAATAGTATTTACTATAAATAGTAAACACCAAGAAATGCCACAAAACCTCCAAGCATGGAAACCCTAATTTTACCTCAACAAACCTACGGGCTTCCGGAATAGGCTGATGAGCAACTGAACTGATTACTGACGAGAAGGGGACATTACATTCCTACACAAGCATCTGAGATAGGTCCTCAATGATGATGTGGCCATGATATCCGCCTATGTACCAACAATAACATCAAAGGGACTCATACTCTATCCTCCTTTGCCATAGCTACCATCTCTACCTCTAGATCTACCTTATCAACCCATACAAAGTCTTCCTCACTAAATACGAGATCATCAACCTTGATGATCCAATTTGACTATGGATCAACCTCCTTTTAAGTGAAGGGAGATAAGTTTGTGCCCTAGATTTGTTTGTGATGGAGGTAAAGGTTGTAATGAACATAAACAAGATTATTCAACCTTTGCATCAACAACCTATTGTAGTTTTTGGAGTGAATGTGCTATAAAACATACTCCAATTGCACTTGCATCCTAAGACACTACATGGTTAGCTCAATACACAAAATACAATCCTCTTAAGATTGGCACCTTAGCACCAAGCCTTTCCTACCATGAATCTAAAATGAGAAAAAAAAAACTCAATCTAATTGTCCAACTTTGAGTTTCAACAAACATAAAAATAAAATAAAAAATCCAACTTAAATTACACCCTCAATAAATTTACCTTGCTGCAATGTCAACCAAGTTATCTTGAATATGTCTTGTGCAAAGAGGTCCACTTGTGCAAGTCTATATATCTCAATCTCAGATATTATCTTCGCTCCAAGCTAAGAATTGGGTACCAAAGCCAGCTCCAAACCTCCTCATCGACCTTGAAATATGGACAAAATTGGAATGTTGGATGTAGGAAATAGAAAACTACATGTAGAGATTTGTGAAGCTAAAGGTGTCATCGTCAATCAATGATGCCCTAGAAAGAACAATACGCATCCTCAACCCCAATATAAATGGATTTAATGGTCTTCTTAGCCCTATCCATGCCTTAATATATACAACCCATTGCAACCTTCTCTCCATTTAAAGGCTCTGTGAGCTACAATTATTATTAAACATTGATAAAAAAAAGTGTGAACAAAGATAAACAAATAGAATAGAAATGGGAAGAACAATATAATGTAAATATCAAATATGAACTAACCTCTACAATTTCTTTCGTTGGAAGCTCGAGACTATGCTTATCAAAATTCTAATCAACCACATCAAACCTTGCATTGGTCTTAGCATACAATGATGTAGACCACTCTCTAACAAACATTTGCTTTAAAGCAGCCTTTGACTAAAAATTTTAATTACAACATAAAAAGGTTTGTTGCAAAATAGCTTATTCCAAAACGAGCCAACTCCTCCTTGTTCATATATTTCCTCATTAGGTTGAAGGCCCAAACATGGTTGTATATGTATTTGAAAATATTTTTACCGTGCTCCACACATGATTTGATCCACAAGATTTTGCCAAAATCCTCTACTATGAGGTCAAAAAAATGAGCAACACAAGGAGGTCAAAACAATGAGTCCAAAATAAAAATGGGTGCTATCCATGAAATGTATACCTACAGTAACATAATTTGCTCCACTATTTATAACCATTTGTACAGTATTTTCCTCACCCACCTTGGCCAAGACTCCTTCCAAAACCTCATAAAGGAATTCCCTTTTTTTTTGTGTTTTTTGAATGGATTTCAAGAAAATTGTGCCACCTAAGAAAGATACAATGAAATTTGAAATGTTAGCATTAATCAATAAAGTAGAAATTTAAAAATCTTAATCACTAAATCGATGGATTTAAGGAAATACAATCACCTGAAGAAGAAACAAAGAAATTTAGCAATATTCTATTTCTTCTATTTGTCCAACCATCAATCAAAATGATGCAACCCTTCTTCCATATCTCACATTGCTCATTAACTATACCATTCATATCAACCACTTGTTGTGTCAAAATGGAGTCATTTATCTCCTCATCATTAGGGGCTTTGAACCGCACTCCACAAACAATAATATCATCTACCATATTTTACCAATAAGGAGACCTAATACAAATACAACCCCCTAAAATCAAAAATATAAGAGACAACAAAATCAAATATTATATTTTAAATCAAAAACAATAATTAATTACTTGACTACATGAAATGGAACAACACAATAAAACCAAAAGTCTCTAATTGCACTCCTTGCTACATCATATTTGTTCTTATTCCAACCCATGCTTTCAATGATGGTTGGGAACCTAGAGTAGTGTGTGGTATTATATATGAATCTAATTTAAATCCACAATCTCCAGGCCCAACACTAACACTGACTGCCTCTCAAAGATTCAACAACTAGAAGAACTAAGGAAGAAGAGTCTCAAGGAATGGCTACCATCTCTTCTCTTTGTCTCTTTTTTAATTCCTTCTATTGCTCAAGGTCTTTAATTGGCTTTGTACTTCTGGTACAACTTCAAGAGGTGCTTTTGGGCACACTTTAGCATCTCATCATGGTATTTGTGCAAGGTGATATTTCAACCAATTAATGCCTCCCCTAATCATTTTTGTAAAATGCACTACAATAAAAAATAAATGGAAAATAAATTAACATTTACAATTTCTAATTAAATTAAGCTTAAAAAAACAAAAAAATAAAATAAAAACAATTAGGATTGCAGCCATGTTCCACGAAGTTTCCTAATGGGGAAACAGGGAGACAAAGGGCCTAAGTTTGCGCAAGATAGGCAAGTGGTGAGGTATGGATTTGGGGAAAGGGGTGGGTGGCACAAATACATATAGTACTTGAAAATTTGGCTATAAAAAGATGTATAAGTACAAAAATTACAAATGAAACTTTCGCATACAAAATAAAGTTTCAACTACTAAACATTAAAAACATTGCAATGATTGCATTGAACATTAATAGTTGTGGGTGGAGGCTTGAAGGTTGATCTCCTAGCAGGATTGAGGGGCAACACCCCTCACGAGGGTTTGAGGGCAGATCCCCCAACAAGGTCGAGGGGCAGCGCAAACTAAGGCCTTCAAAACCACATAAACCTTCATGGAAAATGTCATTTTCACAATTTTATCACTTTTTGTTTGGAATATAAAGTCCTTACTAGTTCTTAAAACTAGGAGCGATTTGAAATGAGGCTTAGAAGTTAGATGCCCATCTATAAGTTTATTGTGAGTGCTTAGAGTTTGGGTGGAGCCACAAGACCATTAGGGTTAAGGTTCATGGCACGAAGATCGAAAACAATTTTTTTTTTTTTTTAAATATTGACTTTTTCATTACCACAATGAACATTGGAAGTCCCAAGGATGGTTAAGAGATTGATCGAAGTCATTTGGATGCTCAAGGAAGTTTCAAAAACACCCCCTTCTTGGAGGGATGTCCTGAAAATGTACTTAGGTCATGAGTAGCGACAGTGGGACAACGAGGAAACGTCCCCCTTTAAATCTCTACATCCTGAGGACATCCCCATCCCGAAATCATGGGGATTTTGCAAGGGGGCACATCCCTATGGAACACTAATTTGCAACCGTTAAATAGAAAAAAAATTACAAACACCTAGGGTTTTCTCATTAAAAACATTAATGATAGATAGGGTTTGTTCTTTGCTCTTATGGATCTTTAGAAAAAAAACAAATGTACAAGACAAATGAATTTTCTTTTTTTTAATTCAAAATCCAAAATTACCTCTTCAAGCTTGCTCAAGATTGATGGTGGGTTGTTCTAAATCAACAATGGTTGTCCAAAATGCTTTGTAAGCTCCTCTAGATGCATCAAAGACTACTACAAACCTACCCAAATGGCATTCAATCAAATATTTCTAGCTCAACTTTTGTGCTAGTCTTTTCTTCTATGAATGTAATTGTGGCTCCAATAAAAAATTTTCCGTCTCCTTGTGATTGCAAATGAAATGAGTGTGCTATGATTCATGGTTTTTTTTTCTTTTTCCCCATTGTTGGTCGAGTTTGTAGGTTAGAACTCGCTACGTCCAACGAATTTAGTAGACTCAATGAGTCTATCCAAACTCACTAAGAACTTAGGACACAAGTCCTTAGGACACATTTTTATCCACCCACCTTGGGACTAGTCAAATCTGAATGAGCCTAACCAAGTCTTGTAACACTACTAGGGATACATCTCCTACATTTTTTAACACATCCCCTATATTTTTCGACCTATTTCCTATAGGAAACATTTCACAGACATGATGCAAAAAAAAAGGAAGCTAGCCATCCTCATCATGGCTAGGGAGCATCTAAAACATCTCCTAATTGTCCCAAAGATGGGTAGCCATCTCCTACGACATAAACATACAAAAAGGTAAAGTTCTTTTAAAAACACAAAAAGAAAAGAAAAAAAAGGCATTTGGTGTTGGTGTAAACATGGTATTACCTAACTAGTTTCCTATTAGGTTTTATTCACACTTAATACTTAAGCTTACTTAGGTCATTTACCTTTTTTGTATCATATCATAAGATTAAGACACTTGTCATGATCTTAGTCTATCCTAAGGTTTCAACATTGTCTTTTCACACCATGGTATATTACCTAACTAATTTCATATTTTTCCTGTCCACACTTACATACTTAAGCTTACTTAGGTCATTTACTTTTTTTGTCTCACACCATAGGATTAATATACTTGCCCTGATCTTAGTCTATCCTAAGGTTTCATTATTGTCTTTATAACAAGATTTTCTTCACTATATATTGTACCAGTTCCATTTTGCATCTAATGAATTCTCTAGTTTCATGCCATTCCCATTGCTTCTCTTTGTATGGAATTTTGTTTTGGTTGCATGGGATCTTTAGGCTACTGAGGAGTTGATCAACAACTCTTACATGGTACCAAATTTATAGGTCTATAGTTCCCTTCCCTCTTTAAGAGAGTTTCGGCAAAGAGCTTTCAAATGGTGCATCCTAGTGCAAAATGCACCTCACAATTGAGCTTAGAAACCCCTAAGACCTATATATCCATATAAAACTCAATAAAGTTTGGTGCTGAAAATTTTTGAATTTTTTTTAAGTATGCAAAAAAATCACAATCAAAATTTTGTACGACTATAATGTTTCAAATGCTTGTGATTGCTGCACAATCAAAATAACTGCAAGGAATATTCCACAACTTCGCCTCCATAGCACTGTCGCCAGACTAGTACAAAAGAAAAGAAAAAATATTTGCATGTACAACTATGCGAGTCTAACATCAACACTTGTGCCAACCACCTGCTCAAGGAACAATAGGTGGTCATGGGGGGATAGCCCCTAGTCAACCCAACCCCAAAGGGGCTATGGCTACAATCCTTGCTACAAGCAGCACCAATCAGAATCTTTCAACAACCCTTGGATCTATACACTTGGTCACATGGGTTTACCAACACCCAACCTATTTTCTATTTTTTTCCAAGCCGTAGAGAAGCAATTTTACAAAAATTCCCATAACATGGTCATACGGTGTTAGTTTTTTGCAACCAAATAGGCATTAAAAACTGGTTTTGAATGCCATGCAACCATCTACATGGTTTTTTCATATTTTTAACCAAATGCCTATTATTTCAGTTTGAAGTCAGATTTTGTACTGATTTATCTTTTAAAAAAATTGGAAACAATTTATTTTTTTCAAATACAAGGGGGTCGATTGCTTGTTGTAAGGGGTCTATTTCTCTTTCTATTTTTTGTATTCTTGCGTATACATCATGGATCACACCCAAATCAGTCCTCTCACTCCATACAATTAGTATGGGTGGAAAATACAAATGCAGATACAACTAAACAAATTGGCATTATACCAAGTTATAATGGGTACAAAACTTGAACCAGCAGCTACTCAAAAAAGAGAAAGTGGAACATGTGATGAAGCCTATGGAACATTGTGCATGTATATTTCTTCTAATATCCTTCTTCACATTGAATCTTGCACAACACCAAATCAAATTTGGACTACAATGGAGAGTTTATTTGAGAAGTAGGATACTTTGTTAGGTTTTCAATTTGAAAATGAGTTTGATGGCTTGAATCCCATTGACTTTGACAACCATCCAAAACTTCTTCACTAAGTTCAAGTCACTAAGATTATAGTTGAAACAATGTGGTATTGAGACATAGGGAACCCAATTGATTATTTCCATCCTTGCCAAACTTGGTCCTAATTATTTAGTTTTTGGTTCTACATTTTATGCTATTAGGGATGTTCTTGGTACTACATTCCATATGCCTTCACTTGATGATTTTTTTACTTCACTCACCAAGGAGGAAGTCTCCAAAACCATAGCCTCTTATTATTAATCAAAGCACAAAAGAACAGAAGGCTTCAAGAAGCAAGTGAAACAAGCAGAAAAATAAGGAGATGAAAAACAAAGAACAAGCCAAGGAACCAACATCACAAGCTACCCTTGAGTCCTCTTCCTCTTTTAAGAGGGAACAATCTAGGAAGGAGAAACCCAAATGTGCATACTACAAAAAAACAAGGACATGATGAACATTAGTGTTATGCAATACAAATTCATGAGTTGAAGCACCTTCTTAAGAACAATATCAAATTGCCTTCAACAATGTCATCTAGTTCATCTTTCGTCATCATCTACATAGTCAAGGACAACTGGAGTGACTACTTGCATAGAAAGATGGAAGGCAAGGCACTTTTGCATCTACAAATCTTGAGTCAAGGAGATGGCTTCCTGATTTTGGAGCTCCACATCATATGGCTTCATCACAAGATATGTTCTCTTCATTTGAACCTTGTACTTTACCACACATTCTAATTGGGAACAACACATATATGAGTGTTTGTGGGAAAGAATCTATTGATATTGGAAAAGGCACTTTCAATGACATGTTGCATGTTTCTTCCTTGTCAATCAATCTCCTTTCCATCTATCATATTACACATAGTGGAATAGAGAAGACTATTGAGTTCCCCTGACTATTGAGTTCGCACCAAATTCAATGATTATTAGATACTTGAAGAGTGGTGAGATTGTTGTTGTTGGGATGGTTGATCATGCATCTCGCTTGTACACCTTTTCACATTTTTTTGTTGATGATCTTGGAGTTCTTTTGATTGATATTTACACTTACACATCTAGTGTGGATTGCATTCTTAAGGCGAAGTTTGGTCACTTGAACCTCTATGTTCTTTCATCCACTTCGGTTCTTGAGAATTGTGTTGTTATGGCTTCCAATACTTCAATTCAGCAGGATGCTTCTAGTCTCTCAAATTCAAGTTTGTGGGACAATTTTTTGTTAGGTATTGCAACTTTATTTTGTGTCCCATCTTGCAAATTTGACAAAGACACTTCAAGGATATCCATTTCCTCTTTGATAGCAATTATAGCACACATGTTATCACAGTATCCTTGTCTTAAAGAACATTTTTCATGAGTCTTCACAATTTTTTGGACCGGTTTCACCTCATTGCATTGTGGCATCCTTCGATTCCAACATGTGGACACTTGAGCAGTTTTTAGAGGCACACATTATGAATCTTCTTCCCTCATCTCTCTTCTTGGAGTGGGAGTTTCTTCTACATACACCATTGGATTTTTTTCTTCCCATGAGGAGAAATGATATTTGCCAATTTTGGATCATCTTCAACACTCCTCTTCGACCATTCACCATTGGCACAAGAGCTACTTCTTTGTGGCAAGGATACAGTGTCCCGTTTTCTCTCCTATGGGGGGATATCTATTGTACATTGGTGACAAAAATAGTCCTTGGGGGCTCATGTTGGTCCTTTCTTTCACTTGTACATGTTGGAATCTTTTCTCTCTTTTGTCGAGGAATTTTTTTGTCATATCCTTGCCCTAGCTAGGTCGGCTCAGCAATCTAAATAAATAAATAAAAATAAAAGTGTTTTGAAACACTAACATATGTATAATAATTTTTATTTTATTTTTGAATTTTGGTTGACCTAGACTTTATTTCGGGTGCCAAGTTTAATATTTAATGTTAATTTAAAAATAATAATATTTCTCATTTGGGGTGTTGTGGAACCCCTAAAATAATGCTTTGTGTTCCATCTCAAAATCTTACAAAATTTGGATATTTCCTTACCTTTAGGCTTAGGGTTTTGTTCACTATCCATGATTTAGGGTTTGTGTTGTTAAAACCCTTCCCAAGTTACTCTTGAGTCTGAAGTTTATGGCAATCGTTATATTTCGTCGTTGACCCTTTTGTCAAAGGTTCCCGGTCAATTAAGTTGTGACTTATGTCATCGAATCCGTTCTATTACCGGCCCCTAAGTCCTAACAATCCCGACTATTGCCCGTCGCAATAAAAGTTTTGCCTTATATTGATCGGGGTTGATGTTCTTCAAAATATTTGACTGGGTCGGGCTCGGGTTTTAATATTATCCATGGTTGCCTAAGGTTTTAACCTTAATTATTATGTCCCCGGCTACCATAAGCCTAGTAGTGGCCCTCTTTAATGAGCTAACTTTTGGCATGTGAAAATTTATGGTTTTATGATGACCGTTCGATCACTACAAGCAGATCATAGCCGTTCCCCATGCCCCCGCTCTGTTTTATTTTTCATTTAAAAATTCCAACGAGCTGGCTGACGAACGCCACGTGCCCTCTTCATTGGCGGGCCCAACACTTTTGAAGGGATGGCGGGTGATGAATTGGTGTGATCAACGGAGCCTATTTAACAACGTGGCTTCATCAGGACCGCTCCACACTTCCCTGTCTAATTTTATTTTGTCTGTAAATAATGTCACAGGCTAGCGGGCTATGGACATCTGTCCCTTCGTGGAGGGGCCCACTTGGTTCTAAATGCAACGAATATTTTATCAAGCAAGGATCAATGGTTGATAGTGGGTGGCGTGGGTCCATCCTAACCACTCCTCGCCATCCCGTGTGGGACCCACTCATGCCTTTTGTTTCTCAACAAGGAAGCGGGTGACTGCCATGTGGAGTGATCTAACAGGCCGGAGAGACATTAGTAAGGGCGAAATATTAATAAAATTTGCCAAGAGGATATGAAGACTAAATGGTGCAAGATAAGAATTGTTTTCTTTTGCACGTATTCAAGATATAATGAGTATTTTTGACCTCGATCGTCATTTCTGTCAGAATTTTGTACAAGCGGAAAGGTGGTTTGCGTTAGGGCAAGTACGGGTTAGTGGATTGAAATCAAATCCTGACCGCTCCCCATCGTCCTGTTGATCAAAGGTACAAGTGGGTTAATTCTCACAGACGAGCGGGAGATATTGACACGACAGGGTTTCTTTAATGCTAAATAGATAATTAAGTGTGCAAACAGAGTGGATGCATATCCACATGGGATTTTTTTATTAGACAAAGGCAACAGGCACATGCAATCGGCTTCCTCATAATCAATTACCTTGATTTTAATTATCTGTTGATCCATCTCGACATATGATCAACGGTTGAGATTCAAAATCGAGCAATTGATTGTCAGCTCGCTCGCACAAGCATTCCTCAAGCATTAATGGTCGACACGCTCAAAATTGCTCGATATAATGAGAGTTGGCAGCCATATTTTTCTTCACAATTGCAATTAGATGAAGATGGCGTGAAGAACTTTGGCGTGAAGTTACAGAGGTAGTTACAGAAGGATCAAGGATAGTTTCTCCCGGGTAAGTCAGTATAAGTATTTTTCATGTGTCAACTGCATATCAGTTGGCTAGTCTCGGGAAATTTATTGTGGGCTCTGTAGGTTTTAGTTACCTAGGGTTTGCAAGGATTGATTATTTGAAGAATTCACATTGGTTGATAGGCTTTATACATAGTTGTGAAGTGGCTTTGTCCTGCAAACTTGCAAAGTCTCTCTGTACTTGGGAATTCGTAGTTTGTTACCGTGAGAATGGGTAAGCCAAGTAAGTATGTCCAACCAGTCAGAAGGTCTAGGAGACTTAGTATGCTTGCGTTCCAAGACGATGCACCTAAAACCGAACTTGGCACACCAGGAGCTCCTACAATGCCAAAGGGCAAGAGGAGTGCTTGTAATAAAACTAAGAAGGGTGGTGTCAAGAGCAATTACCACCTAAGGAATAGAGTTGTTGGTCATGACCAAGGAGAGTCTGGTGAGCAATTGTCTAAGTCTTGTGTGAAGAAGAAGAATAAGTACCACAAGGCTTATGATTCTTATATGGGAAGGCATAACTCTCCCAGGGAGGATTCAGCCGGTCCTTTGGGCGATGAAGGAGATATGACCTTGAGTACAGTCGTTACCTTCTCACTTTGGTGGCACAAGAGGATTCTGATGATGGAGGGGTAGTGGCTTCTCTAGTTTCAGCAAGAACATGGAGCAGCCGTGCATACTCTGATTCTGAAGAATTAGAGTAGCACCTCAGTTCTATTTTTGTTTTTGATGACACCGCCACCACAAGGGCGGGCTCATCTTCTTCAACGTGTGTGTAAGTTTTTGTTTGGGGTGCTAACGGAGAATCTTCTTTAGTCAATGTGGACGAGAAATTTTGGTGTTGTTGCTACGACGAACGACGCCTTTTGGAAGGTTGGTTGATCTTCTTCAACGAATGATGTGGAGCTTTGTCTTTTGCTTTCCCCCCGTTTTTGTAATGAGCAAATATAACCGTCTGGGGAAAATTTGAAATTGAAATGAAACTAAGTGTCAAATGTAAATGTGACTGAAATGATAATTTGGCCTAAAGCTTGTTGCTCCCATATTATATAAATGGGAATTTAGGGCCAGTTTTAAAAAGGAGGGTTGTTCTGGAATTGATCACACTGAAGATTGTAAAGAATATACTGAACATTTTAGTGCTTCGTCTTAGGTTCGAATCTGCTAATATGCATATGTAGTCCTGATAGCAATATTGACGATATAGAACTGAATAGTGCAAGTTTTGTACCATTTTCTCTCCTATGTATTGGTTTTATAAACTATAAGTGTTACACCCCGATTGTATAGTTACTATTTACTATTACTGCACAAGGTAAAATGGATTGTAATGAGAATTCTGAGATGAATAAAATATGTTGTCTCTTGCTATCAATATGAGTGTTTTCACATTTGATGATTATCTCATTTAATGTTACTTCAATTGATGTTACACTTGGTAAAATATTGCATTTATGAGAATAGATTCTAACTTTGGAGATGTTTATGTATACTGCTTTTGTTATGAACATTTGACTGCTGTGAGCATGTGTCAGTGGATGCAGGTATATGTACTATTCCTCCAAGCGGAGGGGAAGTATCACTCAGGAGAAGAGCTTGGTCGAGTGATCAGTAAAGTAAACTATCTGAGCATACACACACATCACCTTAGATTGAGTGAACTGAGTCAGTTTGTGTGGGTTTTAGGTAAGTCATCCATAGCTTGTATGATTGTATTAGGAGTCTTGTTTACTTCTGCATGAATTTGCGAGTGATGTTTATCTATTTGGTTTTTATGATCTATCTTGTGATATTACGATCATATGGATAGGTAGGATGTAGTTGGAAGTATGCCTACATGTATGCACATGCGTGCTAGGAGGATCTAACGACATGTATATGCATATGTATACAAATACCACACTTACACACCTATCAATATGATGGTAACATAAATGGATGTAAGTGAATCCGCTGTGGACATATATACACATATCCATAGGGATATGCATATCGATGCAAGCGGACGTTGGCAAATGGATATGCTCATATGGATGCATCAATATAGTATACCGACACATACGTGTACATAGAGGAATATACAGGTATATATATGTATATATATGCACACATCACGAGTAATGTGGATATTAATAATATTATTATTATTATTGCTTTCGAATATGAACATATATATATATATATATATATATATATATATATATATATATCGAAATGTATGTTGACTGGCTTACGATATATATATTTATTTATTAAATATATATATACATATACATATATATAAATGTAAATATATAATTTAAATATATATAAATCATATAGTTTAAATCTTTGAAAATCGAATTATTCAGATTTAATAAGTGAGTCAATTTAATATTATCACTTCAACTTTGGGAAATCGAATTATTTATGTATTGCTTAAAAGAGTCGATTTAAATAAATGAATTGATTTCAATTCACGTATTGGACTTTGGCTTAATTTATGTCGATATAGTTATGAGAGGAATTTCAGACTTTGAATTATACACGACGCTGGAAGAAATCGCGCAACACCTAAGGAATGAATACGCAGGAATAAACCAAGTGGCTTTTGACTAGGTCAAAGCCTTAAGCTTGACTTGGTTCAATGCAGTAAATGATCTTAATCGACTCAACCAGAAAAATAGTCGATGTTGGCTATGTGTAAGTGAATTATGATTGACTTCTTCACTGATTATGAAAATCCTGCCATCTCATAAGTTTGGCGCCACCTCTGAAACTATTTTTCTGTAGGTGTTGAATTATGAATTTCTCCATGTGCTTTTGGAAATAGTCTTCATAATGCTGGAAAATTTGGAGGTTGATTCACCATGTCCATTGCTGAGTACAGGCTAGATTTGGCGCCACCTCCATATTGAATATTTCAAATCGCAGTGGTGTCAATTCACATGCCATGGTTGTAGGGAATGTTGGAGGTTGGGATATCTATAAATAGTCGCCAATTCTCTAGCATCGTACCATTCTCTCATTCTCATAATCTTCATTTAGCTTTTGTCATTTGTCTTTTGTGATTGCCTTATACGTATCATCTTGTGCATTAACATATGTTCATTCTTCAATTTTTGAGTGAACAATATTTGCAACTAGTATTCAATTTATGAGTGAACAATATTTGCAGCTAGTATTCAATTTCTGAGTGAACATTATTTGCAGCCAGTAACTACATTTCTGTGAGATCACTATTATCCTTGAGAAAGGCATATTCTACCCAAGGAATTCGTCATTATCTGTTAGTTATTTCTGAGTGTGGAAAGAGGGGATTTTGTGAGGTAGAGTTATCAATTTCTGAGGTGTTGGGAATTAATTCAAGGTGTTGGATTGAGCTATAAGTGAAGGCAGCTTTGTCATCAATTTGGGAAAAGCATATACAGGCATGGGATATTCTTCTACTATTTATTTGCAAGAATCATTATGCTGTTTGAAAAGTACTTTATGTTTGTGCATGGGAAGTGAATATGTTTGTCTTTTGTAAAAGCGAAAATGAAGCATTCTAGCTATGTTATACAATGTTTGTAAAGATCTCCATAATAGGAGAATTTTGTTTGTATTAGATATTATATTAAGTTAACTAGGAAAACTTGTGTTACTCCTAGGATAGTATTCCAGTATGGGAGGGAACTTGTGTACTTACTTGCTAAGTAGAATCTTTTCTAGTAGCTTAGTATGTTGTAGGTTAGTCTGGGATGACAGATTATCCATTGAAGGACAATACCTATGTGTAGTGTAAGATAGCCCTAAGTCAAATCGGCCCTGAATAGTGTATGTGACAAATGACCCTCAGTAGAACATACTGAATGAAACACTTTGGCCAAAGTAGTGCAATGTACGACATCCACTTAGATTGTGAGATGATTGAGACTACACTGTCAGTTCACTGTGATCCCGTATTACATACTAGTTTGGGATTGTGGGATTACAAGTTTCTAGTTATGTAGAACACAGCACTATGCTCAGTTGGATGCCGTTATCGATTACTCTACCAATCTCTTCGTCGAAGGGAAGGGTCATCTATCGAATGATAGATGTGCGGGGGACTGCATTAAGAGTGTGGTTGGCAAAAAAGAGCTTGAGTGATGGTTCTCCTCCTCAGCAGGCAACAGAAGAACCAAGATTTGAAAGGAAAGGAACCTGGACCGTCTTACTACTATTTATTCAAAAGCTCCACGAGTTATATATGTATTTGTATGCTTTATTACTCTGTTGTATATTTGAAAAGAAAAGGATTACATGTTGAATTATGTTGTATCTTGTTTGAAAATTATCAATAAAAGAAAAGAAAAATTTTATTGCAATGGCTTTATCACTCATTACCTTTACTTGTTTGGTGTAAAATTAAGAAATTTTTACTTTATGAAAGGGTTAGGTCGTTACAATAAGTAATATAATCAAGGGTTATCTTACTTGTCTCTATTGTTTTCCGATGGGTGTATGGTTTTATTCTTGCTTATTAATTCAAAGAGTTGATGTAAATGCTTGAATGGAGCCATAGGTTTATGTTAAATCACATACTAGGATGTTAGTAAGAAGTGATGGTTGGGATATAATGTTGAAGTACTGTAATATAGTATCCTCAAGGCTTTAAATAATGTCATGTGTGAAATTGCTATCAAATCATGTAAATGTTAGAACTGACTCCGTTCCAAGGATAAGGCACTGATCTAAGTGAGGTGACCATGCTGCATATTGTTGATTAATTCAGTAACAAACTGTTTATTGAATCAAATTCTCTAAAGTGGGTTACAATTATGTTAGGTTTTACCATTCTCTTGCTTCGAACATGAATTGTTGTTAAGAAGCAGCCAACTCCTTTGATACATTATGTTTGTTGAGCCACTATATGAGAATTATTTGTGTGTTGCAATGTTTATGATAAAATGACATATGAATACCATGTAAACATTATTAGGATCACCCTCCTAAGTTTCACAAAGCCCGAAGAGTAGAAGTAAGGGCCTAATCACCCTTACTTGTTTGTTGGCCAATCCTTACCTTTACTTATCATTGGATTGTGGTAGACTCATAGGGAAATGGTGAGATTAAGTTTCATTCTAAAAAAAAAACCAACAAATTGGCGACTCTACTGAGGAAAATACTCATGAAATATGTGTTTCCAGATCATAAGTGTTAAGAGTCGAATACTTTGATAGTACAAGTCCATGTTTGGTCTAGCTTTGATATCAGTGAAGAATGTTGCAAGAATCTGTTGTGTCTCCCTTGAAATTTGCAAATGCTATCAAGATCTACCACAATTCCACGAATATATCATAATTTCTCACTAGATGTGGGTGGCGACTCCGAGATCTCTGCACCAGCATGCACCATTTAAGAGAATCCAGTAAAATAGAATGAAAATTTGTTGAGAAAAGATAAGGTAGACTTAAGCTCACATGATGAAATACCCTGATAGGAAGCTAGAGAGAAAATTTCAAAGGACTCCAGTATTATCTTGAGAGAGAGTCGAAGAATTTGCTAGATCTGAACATCTGGTTCAGATTTTGAATATTTAAAACATGGAAAGGGTTATGTTTCATAAAGCATAAGGGATTCAAGTGTGACTCTGCTGATCAAGGAAGCTTAAGTTGAAATCAACTGGTAAAAGGAACTTCATGTTAATTGAAGTTTATTCCCCTACAAAGGAGGTGGCGACTCTATGCAAAAGAACTTGATGGAATGGTGATGATAGCTTCAGATCTGCAAAGTTTTCCAGTCAAAAGCATAGATCAAAGCAGCTATAGCATATCCAGGTATTTCCCCTATTTTGGTTTTCAAGAAGCAATAAATTTGTGTGAAAACCATGTTGAGTGATTTGGAAAAGTTTTGGTTCCCTATTAAGTGAAATGAGCACTAATAAATGGAATGGTAGTGGTAAACTTACATACTTCTAAGATATAATTTGAAGCTTCTATATTATGATGAAGTATGCTTATCTTTAAGATCTGCCCATTAGAAGACCCAAGGCATAGATGTACTTCAGTCCTTCAAGGAAATCAAATCTGAGTGGTGAGTTATAGCCAATTGTTGATTCATCATTCATTTATCATTTAGCCTCTATCCCTCAAAAGGATAAGCTCTTTATCATCAATTTTGCTATTGTGGAGGTGGAAACACCACCATGGGGTTTGACCAAGGCAAGCCCCTATATGGCACAACCCTTCCTCTCTCTTTGAATTTGCAAGTTACAGATCTAAAGAAGATTGGAAGAAGATTGAAGACCATTTGATCATTGATGCATTCAAGCCCTACAACTTGACAAGATACAGAAACTCAAGTATCTTAGCAACCGACAAAGATCCAAAAGGAAGAAGCCTTTGACCTGGGACCTAAGGGCTGTGAAAGAAGATTTCAGTTTCAGATCTCTAGATAAGGGCACCCTTGTCCAACAAAATCAAGCTCAAAATCATGGGTCAGATAACTCTATGTCTGCCTTTTGCTTTTCTGGAACCCATATTTGTCTATCAGTTTCCAATTTGATATAATTCATGACAAAATGCTACATTTTCATAGTTAATTAGTTGCATCTTTGCATTTACATCAAAAATACATTTCCAACCCCTCAAAGAATTCAACTTTGGGGTTGATTGACTCACCTTTCATATTGCAAGTCAATCTCATACCTTGCCGATCCACATTTCTAATGTTTTGTAGGTGAATGGTGACTAATCCTAGTTAAACCCTAGGATCATTTTTCCTACATTACATTTTGGTGAACCCAAAATTTCCTACACTTGCAATTTTTCTGATTTTTCATTGCATAAAATCTGAAAATTGAATTCAAAACCTAGGCTATTTGAAAATCTTGGTGATAATTATCATTTATTTTCAAAAACTATCCATTTTCATTAGTTTTTCATCATAAAAATTGAAAAATAATTTGGAAAAAATTGCAAAACAAATTCAATTCTGATTTTTTTTGTCTAGGGCTTAGATCTAAATTATTTTCATTGAGAAAATTAGTTACAAAATTATTCTATCATTTATGCATGCATATTTTAATGAAAAACATTGAAAAAGTGACAAAATTGCATAGTATTTTCATTTCAATAGATCAAAAAGCATTTATTTTCTGTATTTTTTGGAAAAATCAATCAATTACAACATTTAATTTCTAGAAATTATCTTTTCAACTTATTCAATTGTTCTAGAAATATCCAAAATTGCATGCATGTATGTGATTCATATAGCAAAATTCGGTTTTGGTGCACTTCCAGAAATTTGTTGACTTTCAAACCTGAACCTCTGAGATATAGGACCCTAAAACACTATACATCATTCCCAAATTTTAAGTTTTATAAAAACACTTGCCAGACTAGGGCGCCCTAGGTGCCCTTGTCCAGCTAAAATTGCATTAGATTTTAGGTGCAGACTGATATTTGTTGTCTTTCTGCAAATCCAAAGTATGATTTTCAGAACTGTATCTGTAGTAGGTCTATAGGTCTATTTTCATTATAATTTTCATTAAAAGCATAAACATTATTTGAAATTGGAAATTAATGATTAATCTTGGAGAAGGTACATCAATCTAATCATGTCATACCTCTTTCTACAAGTGCATTATATACCTACCAAGCCCTTTAGTTGTGATGACTTTGAAATGTTAGGTGATGCCCCTGGGGATTTTCTTTCACCTAGATCATCCACTAAGGCTTCCAAGATTCCAACAAATGCAATCACTGATAATCATGACAATCATATTTGTTCTTCTCCTAATATCTCACCTACTTGGAAGAAGGTATCCTGGTGGTAGAAGATCCAATCATTGAGCGTCATGAGAATCTTGTTTGTTTCTCTCCCAATACCTCTCCCACTTGGGAAGAAATTGCGGCACAAGAGGATGGAATCATCCATATATTTCTTTTAAAAGACAATAGGATGGTTACATGGATGAAGATGCTAAATTGTCATTAGATCCCCCATCAATAGAAGATCGTCAACAAGTAATAAACTCAACTGAGGTTATGAACTCACAATTGACAATTGAATCTCCTTTAATTATTGAACCTCCCAAGACTCCTCTAATTATTGCACCTCCTAAATCACCTCTCATTATAGGACCTCCTAAACCCCCTGGCCATATCCTAAATTTTGCAAAACAACTCATTAGCAATCATGCACAACAAGATATGTTGCAACAACCAAGTTATCACACAGTTGCTCAAACATATAATACTAGAAGTAATAAGCAATCAAAACAAACAGCAATATCCATCCCATTACCTGAACCATATCTCTCATCCCCACCTAATATTCCTCAACGTAGTGGTTAAGAATATGATCTTGTTGAGCAACTTTGTAATACTTCAGCCAAGATTTCCCTTTGGGACTTGATTCAAACATCACCAACATACCACGGGATGCTCCAAGAGGCTTTGCAAAAGATTGATGTCTCAACTTCTATTAAATCAAATGATGTAGCCGTCTTGTTTGATTGTATGCAAGTGACAAAGTTGGATATTGCATTCCCTCAACATGAATTACTCTCGCTTGAGATCCAAAATAAACATGAATCCTTAATGATAAAGGTGGTCATCAATAAAACTGGAGTTAGGCATACCCTCATAGACAATGGATCAGGTCTTAATGTTTGTAGCATTGACCTTCTAGATAAAATTGGTGTAGACAAGAATCTTATGGAACCCAATGATGTTAATATTTGTGGCTTTGATAATGTTAATAAACAACCATTAGGGGTGATCACACTACCCATTAAGGTAGGGCCCATTGTTTTGCCTACCCCTATCCATGTCATGTCAGGACCTCGCATACAATATTCTCCTAGGTAGACCGTGGCTTCATGCCATGAAGGGAGTCTCATCTACTCTTCACCGTGAGAAGTTAAAGCGGATGAACAAAGCTAGAATTCACAAGTCCAAAATGATCATAACACTTCCAACTCTCTCAATACTTTGATCCCAACTTCACAGGTAGAACCTATACAAATTGATGATAATCCTAATTTTCTTTCATTTATAACAAGACTCTTAGATGATGACTTGGGTTCATTAGATTTTACACCTTTCTTTATGGGAGAATACTAAATCTCACAATCTACTCCTAAGGAGTCTTGTGTTTCATTTGCTCAATCTTGTTCTACACCAACAAATTCAAAGATATCACCCCATGATGGTGATAGGAGCTCTTTAACTTCCATCCCTCGTGAGTGGAAGATGCCTAACTTTAAAAAACTTAAAAAAGATTTGCGTGCTCATGAAAGAGCCAATTATTCCCATAAGCATGTAGATATGATTTCTTCATCTAAGTTGGAAGGATGTTATGGACTTGGATACAAAATTCTTTCTAAAAATGGATGTAATGAAAACATGGAACAAAATGATAAGGATCAAATGAAGTCTATACCATACTTTTCTAAACAAGGTCTAGGTTTCCAACCTTCATCACCATCTTCATCTAATGCTTTACCATCTACTGTATTTATGACACTTGTGGTAAGCGAGCAAAAGTTTCTTCACAAGAGAAAAGAATGCCTCCTACTACTGAGCAAAAGCATATTGACATACCCCTTTAGTGGTGGTGTTGTTATAACGCCCCTGAGGCGTGGTTATCAATTTGTCCCCTGTGATGTTAAGCATTTGTTCATCCCTTGTGACGTTAAGCTTTGTGCATCCCCTAAGGTGATTTTTGTGCGCTCCCTGAAGCGTGGTTTGCATAGTCCTAGCATAATGGAGTTTGCTAGTTTATGAGTTTAGAGCATTTTTAACATGGCCACCCAGCATAACACAACTTGCTTGCTAGTGGAGCCATGTGATTTCATCATTTTTAACATGGCCACCCAGCATACCTAGCATAACGCAACTTGCTAGCCTTATGGAACCCATCATATTACATGGAAACCTAGCATAACACAACTTGCTAGCCAGTAGATCTATGGAACTCATGAGTGATTTTACATCCTTATGAGAGCACAATTTTGTTTAGGTAGCACATTCAATGGACGTTTGGTATTTGAGACAAATTTAAGACTGAGGTCTCTTTGCCTTGCCGAATCGAATCCTTTTAGTACTAACCTTGTGTTGTGTTTTTGTGTCGTTTATGTGTGTTCTTATGTTTGCATCATGTTTGTATTATGTTCATTGTGTTTGCATTGTGTTGTGTTTTTGTCATGTATGTTGTGTGTTGTCATGTTGCATTTCATACATGAATGTTCCTTTGCCCTTATGTTCTTTTGCCATAGGATCTTGAATCCTAGGGGCTTGTGCACTTCCCCCTAGATTCATTGCCATCCTACCTCTTCAATGTTTGGACAATTGAACCCCTCTTGACATATTTCTACTTTAGTGTGAGTTTGAGCATAAGTTCATACTCTCTAAAGTGGGGCTAAATGTAGCGTCGTAAATTGTCACCCTTGACAATTTCACACTGGATTTTGCTCCCTCCTATGTGTTTGGACCTAATCATGCACCTAATGTCCTAAATTATGCATTTTGTGGCCCATTTATGCATTTATCAACGAATTAAATATACAAAATCAAAATAGGCATTTAATATTTTGCCCCCAATGCTTCACATCCTAAAAAAAAGGGCCACCTACTTTGGCCTCAAATTTTAATATGTTGGGGTTGGCAATTTATTATTTGAATTTTAAATTCTAAATGTCGGCTATCGGGATTTAATTTGCGGGAAATTAGATTGATTGCATATAAATACCTAGTAATTTCATCATTTGAAAACTAATGAGCAAGAAGAAGCAAAGAGTGAGAACACTTTGGAAGCAAGAGCAATTATTATACTTCAAAATCAAGTCAAGAGCAATCCAGAGCAAAATTATTGCAGCAATCCATCATCAAAGCATTCATGTCATGTTTTATGTGAGTGTGTTCAGTTTATGCATACATTTTGTTTGTGAGGACTAACACTTGTAGGTCTTCAAGCCAAATTACAATCAAGCCTTGAGGAGATGTGCATGACTTCAGTCCTTCAAGGAAATCAGATCTGAGTGGTGAGTTACAGTCAATTGATGATTCATCATTCATTTATCATTTAGCCTCTATCCCTCAAAAGGTTAAGCTCTTTATCATTAATTTTGCCATTGTGGAGGTGGAAACACCAACATGGAGTTTGACCGAGGCAAGCCCCTATATGGCACAACTCTTCCTCTCTCTTTGAAAGTGCAGGTTACAGATGTGAAGAAGATTGGAGGACAATTAAAGACCATTTGATCATTGATGCATTCAAACCCTACAACTTAACGAGATACAGAAACTCAATTATTTCAGCAACCAATGAAGATCCGATAACAAGATCCAAAAGGAAGAAGCCTTTGACCGAGGACCCGAGGACCATGAAAGAAGATTTCAATTTTAGATCTCCAGACAAGTGTGCCCTTGTCCAGCAAAATTAAGCTCAAATTCATAGGTCAAGTACCTCTGTGTCTGACTTTTGCTTTTTTGGAACCCAAATTTGTCTATCAATTTCCAGTTTGATATAATTCATGACAAAATGCTGCATTTTCATAGTTAACTAGTTGCATCTTTGCATTTACATCAAAAATACATTTCCAACACCTCAAAGAATTCAAATCTGATGTCACATCTCGTTTTTCTTGCATAAACTTAATTAATAAATAAACTGAACTGGTTGAGAATATTGGTTGAATATCTTATGATTGTTTGATTATGGATAAATGTGTTTTAAATTAGATGTTATTTTTGAATGCTTGAAATTGAAATTGACATTTGGAATGGGAATTGAAAATTGAAATTGAAATAGAGATAAGATGTTATATGTGCTTTGACTATGGTTTTTAAGAGCTAACCTACTGATGGCAATCTGAGTGCGACTGAGTGCAAGTACTTGTCAAAGGCAAGAACATGGTTGAAGTAGAGATATCCTAGCTGCTTGATAAATGATTAGTAGGATGGAAACCTGATGCATGCACACACACACGTAGTTGCATTCATAATTGCATTGTGTATGAGATGATTCCATTGAGTTATTATGGTTACGTTGTTGTTTTGTGCTGTATGATTTAACTAATGATTATGTTTTATGTCTATACTATTGTGAAGTTAAATTATTTGGGAAATTAAAATTATGTTATATGATATTTTGTCTTCGAAAGTTAAAATGATTTATTAGAAAAGTAAAGATTTTCATTTTATTTATAATAGATTGCATAAATTGTATATATATATATTAATAATAATATAATATTATTATTAATATATATAAATAAATAAATATATAAAAGGCTTATTAATAAAATATATTAATGTTTCTAAAATTGAATTGCATGATTAACATTGTTAAATAAAACTAATTTAAGTTTGTTATTAAAAAAAAAATTTAAATAAATTGCATAAGTATTTATATATATTATTAATAATATAGGAAATATATTATTATATAAATGAATATTTTAACACATAAAAGTTGTTATTAAATATATAAATAGTTAAACTGCATGAAATTTATTAAAAGAAGAAATAAATTTAATTAAATAAGTTCAAACTCAAAATAAAATTAAAAGTAAATTAAATAAGTTTTAAATAAAAAGAATTGCATGTTATATCATGCAATAAGTCAAAAGTCTAGTTCTAAAAATAGAAAATGAAGTAGAGTTTTTCTATTTTGCGAAATTGCATGATATTATCAATTAAATAAGGAAATCAAAATAATATATATATCATAAATAAGGGGATGGCAATCTCAATAAGGAGGGCTTTCAGACTAAGCAAAAAAGCTTCCTTAGGGAATTGTTGTGGAAAAAAGACTTTCCATCTCATTCTGTTCCAGAACCTCCCAAGGATTTCAAGTCTCTCTACAAACAAAAGTTTGAAAGAGTAAAATCAACTAAAATTGCTGCTCATAAAAGCATGAATAGGACTGCTTACCAGGAACTTTCCAGTTGAAGGTACAGATAATCACATTCAGTTTCAGACTTCTTCATATTCAGATCTCTGTATTGTTGCAAGAGTTGCATGTGTTTATTACACCCAGCTGGAGGTATTCTTCAGTGAAGAAAGTGCAATCTTGTGGTAATCATTGGACCGATTCAGAAATTTATTAATGGTGAGAAATCAAAGCAAGGTAAACTACAGTTCTGTCCCAATAGTATATGCAGGTTTGAATTTCATCCAATTAGCAACTCCAATTCAAGTTCACCATTATTAACTGCCAAGCTTTGATATTCAGCACAGTACTATAAGGTTAGAGTGTTATTCAATTTCCTAAATTTGTTTGTAATAGATCATTAACTGTTGTTCGATATATAGGTACGAATGCAGTTCGTAATTAGTGATTTTCATTACATAGCTGTTACATACATTAAATTTCTGAAATGGATGCTAGAAGTCCAATAAAATAGATACAGACTTTATATGGTTTGAATGCGCAGCAATGACATTATAAAAGCCAAATTTCATATATATATATATAATGAGATTATTAAACCCAATTAAATGGGTAAATTGTGACAGTGAACATAAAATTCCCAGCTGCTGTTATTAACCCAATAAAATAGCTATATACTTTATATGGTTTGAATGTGCAGCGATGACATTATAAAAGCCAAATTTCATATATATATATATATATAATGAGATTATTAAACCCAATTAAATGGGTAAATTGCGACAGTGAACATAAAATTCCCAGCTGCTGTTATTAACCCAGTTTTATGTCAAAACCATGTATAGTTCCAATTAGGTGGTTGTTTTTATTCCAAGTTTTATACTGGAACCTTGAACAAATCGAGAATGCACATAAATATAAACCCTGTTTGCAGCTGAGAACACCCAATTGTATTCCTTATTTTCTGCAAAAATGAAATCTGAAATGTGCTCGAAAGTGTTTTTATCTACAAGAAAGATTCTACAGGAAAATTGTAATTATGAAAATATATAGGAATCTGTTATGTTCTGATATGTCCTAAATCTCTGATAGAAAATCTGTATTTCTACTATAAAAACTATGGTTATATGTATATACATATATATATACATATCCATATATATATGTACATACAACCATATGTTTATGTATATGTAACAGAGCTGGTGTGCATAGAATGTCAAATTGATTTTTCATGAATTAACCTGAAAGACATGGAAGTTAGTTAATTATTGCATAAAATGGAAATAGATTTACAATTACATTTACACTTAGAAATGCATGACATAAAACCGTAATGCGTGAAACCTTAACCATTGCATGAAGTAGAGAGAAGACATTAAAAGATCAAAATGCATGTTAAAAACTAGTTGCATGTAAAGCTAAGTTACCAGGTTCGCCCCTACAGGCCCTAGGTCCGGTTCGGGTTCGATTAGGGTCCGGAATTCGGGTCCAGTCCGCCCAAATTTGCTGAGGGTTCGAAAATACTTCTGTGGGTTCAGCCAGGGTTCAGACCCCTGATTGTGGGTCCGGCCAATTTCGAACCCAGTTCGAACCCGGGCAGAATTTCACTCCCAAGAACACATTTTCATGCATTTTTGCATTTTTTTAATATTTCGTTGACTCTTTGTTGACTTTTAAAGAGTTTTTTATTCCTTCTAACCCTAATACTTACCTCTAAAACATGAAATAGGTAAAGTGATACTCATTTACAAATTTGTGAATGAGAAAAAAGGATTTTTTGCCTCCATTGCTCAAATTTCTCTTTTGCTTGCACAAGCTGGAATAGAATTGAAGGCTGATCGTAGATTGTTCAAAGTTGATTGTTGTGCTATTCCTAAGCATTTGCAAGTGTCTATTCGTTGCTAAGAAGATCGTAGAGCAAGATTTCTTCAAAAGAGGTAGGTTTTTTGAAGTTTTTTGATTATTTTTTTACATTTTTTTTAACAAATGAACTTCAACTCTTTTGTTTTGTTTTTTAATTTTTGTTTTGTTTTACTTTTCATTCCTCTAAATGTCTATAACACATGTTCAATTTTTTCATTTTTTTGAAATTAATTAAGTCTTTTAGTTTCAAATTCAATGAATCAATACCAAAATTTCAATATGTTGTGGCTGAGGTATTCACTATTCCGTATTACAATGGCAACCGGTACCTCCTCAAGCTCAATCCAATCTCGTTTCAAAACAAACCTAAACTCTCCCCTTTGGAAATATGTAGAAATGGTTCAACAACTTTCAAGTGATGGAGGATATGTTTGGATTTGTAGTCATTGCCATGTTCAATATTCGAGCTCATACGGTCGAGTGAAAGGGCACTTGTGCAAGATCCCTGAAACAAGCATCAAAAATTGTCCAAGTGAAAACAACAAAGGCATTCCAAAAAATACAGTGTTGAAATATATTGCTGAGCAAGAAAAGGCAGACCAAAAAGCAACCAGTGGTAAAACAAGCCATCCTTTGAAGAAGGGATCTCAATCCATGAAACCCCCTACACCACCTTCTTATTTTCCACCTACAAAAAGCCATTCATTTATGGACATCCCTCAAGAGCAAACCATGCCCTCTTCAAATAAAAGATCTAAAGGGACCGTTGGAAGCTTCATTTCAGAATGAGGCAAGAGAGATTGCTGATCAAGACATAGCAAGATGTGTCTATGCCAATGGATTGGCATTCAATGTTGTTCGTTCACCATATTGGCAAAAAATAGTGAAATCTATTAATGAGACTCCAAAGGGGTATAAGGGCCCAGGTTTTGAGAAGGTGTGTTGCACCTTATTGGAGAAAGAGGTGAAACATGTAGCAGACTCTTTGAAGCCCATAAGGGATTCGTGGATTGAAACAGGGGTGACCATCGTTTCTTATGGATGGAAAGATGCAAAAAATCGCCCATTGATCAATGTTATTGTTGTGTCCCCTAAAGGGGCAATGTTTTTGAGAGCAATGGATTGTGAAGGACAGGTGAAGGACGGTCCATTTATTGCTAACATCCTTTGCCTATTGAAGAAGTGGGCCATCAAAATGTTGTGCAAGTAACTGACAATGCCAAAAATTGTAGGGCTGTTGGGTTATTGGTTGAGGAGAAGTATCCACACATTTTTTGGACACCTTGTGCTGTCCACTCCCTCAATCTAATGCTACAAAAAATTGGATCCAAAATTGAGTGGATCAAACAGGTGTATGCTAAGGAAGACATCCAAATGTTTGTCACCAACCACCATATGACACAAGGAATATTTAGACAATTCTCAAAATTGGAGTTGTTGAAGGTAAGTTAATTCTCAATATTTTTAAATTTTTGAATTTTCTTTTAATTTTAAATTTTGATTTTGTAAATTTAAATTATATTTTTATTTTTATTTTGATTTTCAAACAGGTTGTTGAGACCCGTTTTGCCTCCAACACAATTGTGTTGAGATGACTTATAAAGGTTTGTGAGGCACTTTGTGCCATGGTAATCAGCCCTAATTGGGTTGTATGGAGGCAATCTAGCAATGAAAGGGAAAATAGGGTCAAGCAAAGGATCCTAGATGATAGTTGGTGGGATCGTGTTGAGTATCTCGTCAATTTCACCGAGCCCATATTGAGCATGATCCGTTACACTGACATGGATAGAACTTGTTTGGGCGAAGTATATGATGGTATCAACTCAATGATTGAGAAGATGAAATCCATCATCAATGCAAAAGAGGAAGATCCTGAAGAAAAGTTCTTCAAAGAGCTACAAGAAATCATGGTTGATAGATGGAACAAAATGACCACTCCATTGCATATTCTTGCTTTTGCATTGAGTCCCAAATATTATAGTCCTAAGATGCTTTCTGCTTCATCAAGAGTTGCTCCATATAGGGATGCTGAAGTGGCTCAAGGGTACAAGGCAGCACTTCGTAGACTCTTCAATGATTGTGACCAACGTGATCGAGTGAGGGCTGAGTTCATGGCTTTTGCATACTCTAGTAGTGTTGATCAGAATCTTGATGCTCTTCGAGACAAGGTCAGGGTGGATGCTCATAGTTGGTGGTACTTCCATGGGCAAGAATACAGGCACCTCCAACCTATTGCAATAAAAAATTTATCCCAAGTAAGTTTTATATTTTGTAATTTTAATTTTAATTTATATTAATTAATAATTTTGTTTAGTTAAATTTTGTAACTCTTAACTATTTAATTTGGTCTTAATAGGTTGCTAGTTCATCCTCTTCTGAGAGGAATTGGAGCACATACTCCTTCATCCACTCAATAAAACGCAATAGGCTACATTCAAAAAAGGTCGAGGACTTGGTGTATGTGCATTCAAACTTGCGCCTCCTTACACACAAGCATAGTTCCTACAAAGAAGGAGACACAAAGAGGTGGGACATTGAGCCAGAGCAGCTTGACTTGGATGCTTCCACAGTCACTTAGCTGCACTTGATATTGTTGATGACTATCAGCCTGAAAAAGCTACTGAGCATGAGAGTGCTAGTGTCAGTGCAAGTGGCAGTGCTTGTGCGAGTGCCACTAATGCTATTTGTGGTTCTACACAAAATGTAGCATCTAATGTTGCTAATGATGCTGTTTTTTTTTATGACCCATATGATTCAGATTGATCAATGATCAATAATTATTAATGGCTGATTGTAAACACTTGACATTTTTATGTTTGAAGTTTGAACTTTAATTTATAATTCTATATCATGACATTTGAGTATAAAGTAGTGGTGCATTTTTGCTATGTTATTTGACTATTAATATGGTGGTGTATTCTGAACTTAATTACTGCTGCGAATATGTATATAATTCTGGATTTTATATGTTTTTGTATTACCAAACCCAAAATGAACCCAACCCCAAAAAAAAAATTCCCAAACCAGCGAACCGGGTTCTTGAACCCGAACCCAAACCCAAAACCGAACCAGTAACTTAGATGTAAAGAAATGAATTCATGTCAATGATTATTTTACTGTTATTAGGTATGGAAAGTTGAAACAATGAAAGATGTACAATTGAACATTTGGATGAAAGAAAAGAGTAATTATTTATTTTATGATCATTATGCATGTTATTGTCTTTTATTATGTATTGGGTTTACCTTCCAGGATATGGTGATGAATATGGAACAAAAGTGAACATTTGCATGAAAGAAAAGAGTAATTATTTATTTTATGATCATTATGCATGTTATTGTCTTTTATTATGTATTGGGTTTACCTTCCAGGATATGGTGATGAATATGGAACAAAAGAGAAGGACGATCCTCTTTTCGGGATTTTCCGATTATTTCTAGTGCTTTGGCCAAAGCCACATGTTCATTGAAATAGATAAAATTTACCTATCAAATTTATTTATATGTTTCTCTACCATATCATGATTGTGGGGCATTGCATGTTTATGTTAGAAATGCATGTATATCCATCAGGCTTGCACTAGGATTCCCTCCTGCTTTTTATTTTCAGGTTGCTAGGTACTTCATACAAGGTCGGGTATTCTTCGAGTAGGAAGATTTCTAGGGAAGCATAAGCTTCATGGTTGAGCAGAAAAGCACCTAAGCCATGTTCTCATCTCTTGACTTGCAGATGACTGTGAGGGTCGATGGCGGTCAGAGACCATATTGTATATTCCTCACATTATTCTTGTATCTTTATTAGTATTGTACTTCCAAACTGTATATTTAGATGACTATATGGCATGAGAGTCTGAGTTGTATTTTTGTATATTGTATATTATGTGCTTTTACCTAGAATATGCACTACACATATGAGAATGTGTTATAACATTTATTTATCAAATGAAGTTGTTTCATTTATATTCCATGCTTATGAGATATTGAGTTGTTGATCATTTTGTGAGATTGAATTGGGTCACGATCCTTACATCTAAGGTTGATTGACTCACCTTTCAGGTTGCAAGTCAATCTCATACCTTGTCGATCCACAATTCTAATGTTTTGTAGGTGAAAGGTGACTAATCCTAGTTAAACCCTAGGATCACTTTTCCAACATTATAGGATTGAACTAGTGATATCTATCCATGCTCTAATATTTTATTTGAATCCTTTGGGTATAAATACATGTACTTATTGCTTCAATCAAATTCACGTATATTCTATCACACATTATATTCTTAGTATCTTTGGAATCTGTGCAAAAGTGATATTTACTTTGTTCTAGAGTTTTTTGTTTTCATCCATACAAGATGACAATGTGTCGCACCGTAGTTCATGCATGGCACTAGTGTCTGTGATAGAGAGCTCGTACAAGTCACAGAAGCATCTTTACAACCTATACTTTTTGTTTCTGATATTATCAATATAAAGAAACATATATTCTTATTAGTTTGCTATAATTGGAAAATAGTATTGAAATTGTTTAAGTTAGTTTCATTTTCTAGATTGTAAGAGTTTTATAAAAAGAATAAATCAGATTGTTAAGTAACATTTGATTCATTCAAATGTAGTAGAAGGTTTAGTTCTCAAAGAAAACACTTTTCTTTCGTAAAGCTCAATTTTCTATCTTAACAAGTTTTATTTAATATTGTCAATAAATAATGTTATTTCTCTAAGGAACATGGAGAGAGTAGACTTAGACACCACCTTATGTTGTAGGAAAATTATTTATTAATTATATATTCTCTCAAATGTAATTGGAGTGGCATTTAAGTTAGGGGTTGCTTTTAGAGATATATTGAAAATCGAGTAAAGATCGAGACGCTTAAGAAGGCATAAGAGCATCTTCTATTATTGGATCTTATCACAAATTTGGTCAATCTTCCCATGGAGCACCTAGGATTGGGATCTTGGTCAATTTGATTGTTATGAAAGAATGCATGATGTAGAAAGTAGATGTGAGGTGTGTCAGAGGAGTTACTATTCAAGGTATGTTGACCATTTTAATGAGGTGTTTTAGATATCCCATGAGGATTTGCACACCTAGAATTGGGTGTGTGGTATTGGCAACTTGTTTTGGAATACCATTCATGCTTTCTTGTATTCATCTCTACTATATATTGGTGCCTTGAGATGGTAGTAGGATCAAGTTGCTTTGTAGGTCATTTGAGCACCATTATGTTGTCACAATTCAAAGACAAGCTGATGTATTCTAACTTATTTTATCATTAATACAAGCTTGGGTCTCTTCGATGTGGAGTTTTTCTCCCGAAAGGGCTTCCCCACAAAAATCTTCATGTTATGGTTTGCACCTACTTTAAGGTTGATTTCCATTTTCGTTTATGATTTATCATTTGTTATTGAACTTGGTTGCATCAAGATCAACATATCTCATTGTATAATTACGCTCTATTTCAACACCAATTTCTCTTCCTAGAGGTGCTTATTAGTATCAAAGTTGGAGCTTCAAGGTAGATTTCTTCTAGCATGTTTTAGCCAATGTTTTCACCTTCATTTCTAGATTACAACCATGGCAACTTGTTTGGGGTTATCGGAATAATATTAAATGATTATTAGAAGATAAGGCTTACTTTTGTAATAAAGTCACCTTGGTGACTTAAGTGAACTATTTTTAGTTTCATCATCCAAACTCTATATAAGGAGGTGTTCATCAATATAATAATTTATCCTAATAACTAATAAAATAAAAAAAAATTGCGCTCTATTGATTTTTAAATGGTATCAAAGTAAGTCACATGAAAAATTTTGCAAACTGAATCACATAGGTCTTCATTAGTAAATCACACAAGAATTTTCATGCAGAATCATGAATTTATTTAGGCCTGAAATCACAATTTTTTAAAGGAAATTGCGTGATTTTTTAATCAAAAAATCAGAGTTTTTCTCTTCTAAAATATGCACCATTTGCTAGCAAAAATCGTGTCATTTTCTAGAAAAAAATTTGTGCCGTGATTGTTCTAGAAAATCACAACCCTAATTTTTTGGTAAAAATCAATGGCACGTGAGCATTTTGGGTCACAAATCAGAAGAAACGAAAAAAATGCAGCTTGATGGAGTTCTACTTGGTGTACGGTTTGTTTTCAAAGTAAATCTTCTAAAGAATGGCGAATTCATGGTTAAGGATTTTTTTCGTTTGATATGCTTTATGTTAGTTTGTTTTGTTTGTGTAGTAAGCCTTAAGAGGGGGCATTACACTAATATTAAATGATTGTTGGAAGATAAGACTTACTTTTGTAATAAAGTCACTTTTTAGTGAGTTACTATTTTTCTATGTTCCACAAAGTTTCCTAACGTGGAGACGGGGGAACAGGGGGACGGGTTTCGAGGATGGGGGGACGAGGGGCCTAAGTTTGGGGACATCAAGGGGACAGTGGGGGGGACGGCGGCAAGGGACTGGTGCTAAAATACATATAGTACTTGAAAAATTAGTTATAAAAAGATGTATAACTGTAGAAGCCTGAGGAATAAGTAAAGTTTCAACATTGCAATGATTGCATTGAACTAGTAGTAGTTTTAAAATTTTAAAATTAAATTTTAATAGTGAACACTGAAAATCAAAATATAGACATTGGAACGAGAACTAAGAGTTCAAAATTATATAATCATGATTCATAATTACAATCAACAATGTTCAAACTTCAAACTTCGAAAACAAAATAGTAAATACTAGATAGAAATACTAATGACTCATGACTCATGAGTCAATGGCTAATGGCCCGATGCCTCTAATCATCCCCAAGCTCCATGTCAATCTCCTCATCACTAGAACTGTTGGACCCCAAATGCTCCCCTCTTCCACTTGCAAGAATGAAGAAGCTCCTTTTGGCTTGCTCTCTCCTAAGCTTGCTCCTAACTTCGTAAGTCTCCTTACAAGTTGCAGCTCAAAGCCTCAAACTCAAACTTTCACTTCACTCTTCCTCTTCAAGTTTAGACTGTAGCAATGAATTTGTGAATAAGATTGAGACAATATGTCTCTCTTATAACTTTTTTGAGAGGCCTTGGGGGTTGGGGTTGACTTAGGGTTAGGGTTAACCCTTTGAAGTGACCTTTTTCATTTTATTTAAAAAAAAAAATCATCAAAATAAACATTGCACCACAGGAGTCTTCTGCGAGTTTCACAAGGTGTTGAGGGACGTCTGGGAGACTCGGGGACATCCCAAAGTCCCCTTTTGGATTTTCCTGGGAAGAAACGCCCAGGAAACGTCCCCCTTTTAAGGAAACATCTAGGAGACGACAAAGGAAACTTGGAGGCGGCGAGGGGACGACGGGGGGACATATCCTGGGCGTCCCCATGTCTTGGGGACGTCCCTGTCTAGAAAACACCTGGTTTTTCAAGGGGGCGCATACCCATGGAACACTGAACTGTATTTTTAGTTTCATCCTCTGAACTCTATATAAGCAGGTGTTCATCAATGTATTAATTTATCCTGATAACTAATTGAATAATATTTTTTTGTGCTCTATTGGTTTTTACAATAGGTGTTGCATGTCTTCTATGCCATAATTATAAGGAACATCCTATTCTAACTTAGGTAATTATAACTTTCATTTTGCAACCCTATGCATTTCAAGTAAAACCAAATTCATTTATGGAAGATTGCATGTGTGAACATTAGATTAATTTATGTCAACGTGCATGTTGAAAAAACATCAAACCATCCAAATGGTAAAGGACTAGTTGGAAAAGCTTTGGAGTACTCCATGTGTCAACAAATATTCCAAAATTACCAGATGTTTCATACTTTAACACTTCTACATGAGAGAATATGATATCATAGACTTGCATGTTTATTCGTCATTAATATATCCCTATGAATCCTAGGTTCTGTTCTGATTTTGAAGGATGAATCTAGTGCTACTACATAGCTTCAACAATAAATCCCCATAAAAATTGCAGAGAATATTAAAATTAGACATAATTAAAAAATCATTTAAATATACAAAACTTATTCTAAAGCCCTAAAAGAAAAGAAATCAAAATCCATCCAGCATATCCTTTTTTTAAAAAAGCTCAGACTAGTTCTTGCCTTCTTTTTTGAACATCCAGAAGATAATCTAGTTTGTATGTTCATATTTGTAAAGCACTAAATAAGATAAATCTCTAATTGCTAGAATCTTGCCCACACTACTTACCTTCACTTCCAACAACACAAAAAAATATCGTGTAGCATGTAAAAGACTGTAATTTCTTCACTGTAGATTGAGCTATAGACTAATTCCCTACATTTAATTCTTTACATTAGATGATCTAAAAGGCTTGCAGAAATCATAGGCCTCATGGATCAATCTAAATTCACCAATAATGGGAAAACCCAATGGCCCTCTTAGGTTGGAGCTACTCAATTGACAAAAATGATGCAACTTTCTGGTAGATATCCAATCCTATAAACATGCAGATGATTCTAACAAATGAATTAGCTTCCTTGTGGAGACGGCCAACAATCTCTATCACTCACTAGAAATAACTCATTAATATCTATACATCTTTTCTCAGGAATTAACGTGAAACTGCATACTATATACTGCAATATGCAACCAACCACAATTCAAGGAACAAGATCAGAAAGTTAGAACTTAACTAATGTTATCAAGCTAAAGGAATCATTTTAAAACACCCAATCGTGTGCAAATGAAACGCTGCCCACTTATACTCCTTGAATAAGGACATGGAAAGACTTGTACTGGAATGCATTATACAAAATAAGCCTTGCAGATAGACCAAATAAAAAATAAAAAAATTTAATTGAATGCTATAAAAATGATATGGCAACTTCTCAGACATTGGATAAGATGAAAACATGGGTAATCAGAATCATTTACCATTAGCCATGTCAATAGATTCAACATGCTCCTGAAGCTCCTCCAAAATTCCTGTAAGAGCAAACTAGTCTGTGTAAATTACTGACCTGTACATAGCATATCAAAGATCAAAAGAGATACAAATCAAACTAGATAGTGTTACCTTCCAAATCTGCAACTGTGACACCTTGTGCCTCCAAAACTTCCTGAGGCATTTGCATGATGATAGTGATCTCTTTCATCCGCTTAACCACATCTACTGTTTGTGCTTGCATGGCTTCCATAAACCATCTTCGATCTTCCTCACTGTGTGCCAAAGGTAACTTATGTGTTACTCCTTTGCTTACTTAACAACATCTCAAAACTTTGCCATATTTATTCTGATTCTTTTAGCCTTACAGTATTACTTGCTTCTACACATTACAGTTACAAGTATGAAAACAACTGCTATTATGGAATATTCATTTTCTCACAGCTATTCATTTTTCAAGATTTGATAAAGGTCCTTGATATTGTTCCAAGTTTCAAATATGTTTTACTGATATGCATCATTAAAATACCATAAAAGAATTAGGATCTGGATTTACCCTCTATTTGATATGTCAAATTCATATGAAGCAGACAGACACTCTTCATACACCCAGATTCCATCACAACAGAATAAATAGTGTCATTGCTGATTCTCCTTAAACTTGGAACGGCTTCAAATACAAACATTATCAATGCTAAAAGATGTTGATGTGCAAGGAACCTTTGATTCAAAAGAATAAACAGCAACCTTTACAATCCAGAAAATCTCCTCTGACAGAAAGGCAAGCAGAGATTTCTCTTTTAGTGGTTAGTTATGGCATTCTTAACAGTTTAACTCTTCACACCTCTAATCTGTCCCTTCTTTTAAGCACAAAATCCACATTTTGAAGCTATTACCAATTGGATTATCAAAGACTTGAAATCTATGATGAAAAATCAGAAAACAAAAACTAGCAGTAAACAAAATTCTCTGACTTTGAGCAGTAAATACATTAACAACCACAATTCCAAAAAGCGAGCAAATGCTTAAGTGGCAATAAATATTTGTGTACAACCTTGCACCTACAGGTGTTAGATTGAGGGTATTATTGAACAAATGGAAAGTTTGCTTTGAAAACCTTCAACAGGTGGTCACAATTAAAATTTCGAGAAGCACTGAGGTAGTGATGATCATATGAAATTGACATTCTGGATCTAGGGTTATTTTCTGAAATATTTCAATATAACAGCTGAAATTTATAGAGGTCAGTCTCTTAGAAAATCGCAACCCTAATTTTTTGGTAAAAATCAATGGCACATAAGCATTTTGGGCCACAGATCAGAAGAAAAGAAAAAAAACACAGCTTGATGGAGTTCTACCTGGTGTATCGTTTGTTTTCAAAGTAAATCTTCTAAAGAATGGTGAATTCATGGTTAACGGTGTTTTTCATTTGATATGCTTTATGTTAGTTTGTTTTGTTTGTGTAGTAAGCCTTGAGAGGGGGCATTAGACTAATATTAAATGATTGTTAGAAGATAAGTCTTACTTTTGTAATAAAGTCACTTTTTAGTGAGTTACTATTTTTAGTTTCATCCTACAAACTCTATATAAGGAGGTGTTCATCAATGTATTAATTTATCCTGATAACTAATTGAATAATATTTTTTTGTGCTCTATTGGTTTTTACAATAGGTGTTGCATGTCCTCTATGCCATAATTATATGGAGCATCCTATTCTAACTTAGGTAGTCATAACTTTCATTTTGCAACCCTATGTATTTCAAGTAAAACCAGATTCATTTATGGAAGATTGCATGTGTGAACATTACATTAATTTATGTCAAAGTGCGTGTTGAAAAAACATCAAACCATCCAAATGGAAAAAGACTAGTTGGAAAAACTTTGAAGTACTCCATGTGTCAACAAATATTCCAAAATTACCAGATGTTTCATACTTTAACACTCCTACATGAGAGAATTCGATATTATAGACTTGCATGTTTATTCGTCATTAATATATCCCTGTGAATCCTAGGTTTTGCTCTGATTTTGAAGGATAAATCTAGTGCTACTAAATAGCTTCAACAATAAATTCCCATAAAAATTGCACAGAATATTAAAATTGAAATGATAATTGATATTTGATATTCGTTATTTACAAAGGAGAGGAAAACTCCTTAAATAATACAATACAGAACGATGTTTCTAAAAGGAAACAATCGTTAACAAAAGTAATTAACTGAAAGTTACTAAAAACTAACTAAAGCAAACTAAGTTAACTATTAAGTAAACTACTAACTAACTAAAGGCTAAGATGACCATTAAATAATACAATAATATTTGAATACCCTCCCTTAATGGTCATCCTACTAACTACACCAAGCTTATCCCGAAATTTTACAAATTTATTCGGATTAAGAGAATTGGTAAGAATGTTCGCAAGTCTAATCCTCAGTTGGAACATACTGCAACATCATAGATCCATCTTCAACAAGTTGTTTGATGAAGTGACAATGAAGCTCAACGTGCTTGGTTCGCTCATGGAAGATAGGATTCTTCGCAAGTTTGAGAACCCCTTGATTGTCACAAAACAAGGGTGAAGGCCCTACTTGAGACATTTTCATGTCAGCAAGCATCCTTCAAAGCCATACTACCTCACATGTTGCCTTAACTGTTCCCCGATACTCCACTTCAATCGAGGAAAGAGTTATTGTTTGTTGCTTCTTGCTTGTCCATGTGACTGCACCTATATCGAGATTGAAAACATACCCAGAAGTAGACTTTCTGTCATCAACTGAACCTGCCCAACCTAAGTCTACAAAGCCAACCAGCCTAGGACCTTTGCATCTATTGTACAGAATGCCAAAGTCAGATGTCCCTTTCGCATATCTCAATACTCACTTCGCTTCAACCCAATGTTCCACCTTACGGGCAGTCATGAAACGAGAAATATAGCTCATCAAGTCTAGTGGCAACAAGATAGATGAGGTTGCCCACTAGTTGCCTGAATGTAGACTCATTCACCACTGGTGAGTCTGATTTGGCTAAAAGTTTCAACCCCTTCTCCATAGGGGTGGATGAGATTTTGCAATCTTCCATCTTGAATTTTTCAAGCAAACTCCTAGCATACTTTGACTGAGAAATGAAGATAACACCTGTTTTCCAAACTTCTACACCCAAACAATAGTGTAAGAGACCCAAGTCCGTCATCTTGAATGCCTGACACAAATTCGACTTGACCTGTTCAATCAAATGTAACCTACTGCCAATAATGATGATATCATCCACATAGATGACAAGAAGGATGATATCACTACCAGTATTCTTGACATGCAAATTTGTATTTGAGGGACTCCTCTGAAACCCCTATGCAACTAAGTACTTGTCAAACTTTAGGTACCATGCCCTAGGTGCCTGCTTTAGGCCATACAGAGCCTTCAACAATCTGCATAATTTATGTTGTTTTCCTACAACCTTAAAATCAGGAGGTTGTGTCATGTTACCTCTTCCTCCAAATCTCCATTTAGGAAGGCACTCTTCACATCCATCTGGTGGACATTCCAGCCAAACTGTGCTGCCATGGCCAGGACAAATCGGATGGTGCTCATCTTTGTTTTATGAGCAAAGGTTTCCTCATAGTCAATACCTTCTCTCTGTGGGAACCCCTTACCCACCAATTGAGCCTTGTATTTATCCAATGTTCCATCAGCCTTGTATTTCACCTTGTATACCCATTTGCAGCCAATGGGTTTCTTCCCTGGTGGAAGATCTAACAGAACCCACGTGTTGTTCTTCAAAAGATTATGATGTTCAGAATCCATAGCCTTTTCCCATTCAGGTTTACCCTTGGCCTTCGAATACCGTTGGGGCTCATAAACACTCTAAATGTTGGCCATAGCAAAGTTTACTATGTTCTTTTTGCTCTTGCCTCTAGACAATCTTCCCTCAACAAGCTCATCATCATGAACATCACCAATGAACTCCACCCACCACTTAGGGCAAGGAGGAGATGAATCTTCTTCCAAATCAAGATGAGCATCATCATGACTTGGGCTACCTAGAATAATACCATCTGGATGTTGATCCAAGTTCTCCCGAGGAAAATCTGTCGGTACAGAATCTTGCCTAGGAGATTCCACAATGTCAGACTCATTAGAGTCCCTCCCTGCTGGTAGAGGATCTTGCCTAGTAGATTCCACAATGTCAAAATTACCAGAATCCCTCCCTTCAGGTGGAGCTACTAAAAGCTTAGCTCCCAAATCCTTGGTCTTCAAAAGCTGATTGCCAGGACTCTTGATGGCAGAAGAGAGCAAAAAGGGCCCACCTTCCTCATCAAACACAACATCCCTACTGAATGTCAAATGATCAGTGGCCACATCACTTAGTCGATAAGCCTTATGATTGTCATTGTATCCTATTAGCATCAACTTTTGGCTCTTGAATTCTAGATTGGTCCTCTTGGCATCTGGAATCCAAACATACGCAATTGAACCAAACACTTTTAGATAAGTGATTCTTGGTTTCCTCCCAAACCATGCTTCCTCTGGGGTCATCTTCTTAACAGCCTGTGTGGGAGATCAGTTAAGAAAGTATACTACAATATACACTGCCTCAGCCCAAAACTTCTTGGGAACATTTATGTTCTCCAACATACAACGGGCCATTTTTGTGATGGTACAATTCCTCCGCTTGACATCACCATTCTACTGAGGGGTATAGGTGTGGTAAGTTGACACTTAATACCGTGTTTAGCACAGAAGTCGATGAATTGGTTGGAACAAAACTCGCCCCCATTATCTTAAACTTCTGAAATTCATTAAACACTTGTGACTTTGCCTTGAGAAAACACACCCACATCTTCCTACTCAAATCATCAACAAACAAGAGGAAATACCTAGCACCAATGGCCAATGCAATATTCATTGGTCCACAAACATCTGCATGAACCAGCTAGAGAACCTTGGATGTTCTCCAAGACTTTCCATCTAAAAACGAAGCACGATGTTGCTTCCCTGCTTGGCAAGCTCTGCAAACACCATGTGTTTGTTGTTGAATTTCAAGTAATCCTTCTACCAAATTCTCTCGAGCCAACTGAGAGAGGTAGGCAATATTGAGATGCCCATACCGTTGCTGCCAAAGAGTGTTGATGGATGAACTCCTCGCAACCAGTGCATGCTCCAGGGGATCTCCAGTATCAAGCAACCAATACAAACCATGATCCTCAAGTCCAACTGCCACAGTTTTTTTGGACTCCTTATCAACAATTCGACACTTGTGTGTACTAAAAATGATGTCCGACTTTGGACTGTGTCGCATAATCTGAATCATCAAGAGTAGATTAAGCTCCATGCCTGGCACATAGTATACATTGAGAAATATTAAATTTCTCCCACCATATGTGATCTGGACGTTGCCCTTGCCGACAACTATATACTCTTCCCAACCACCAGAGATGACAAAATCAAAGCAAGCCATATACTTTGTGAACCAATCTCTCCTATTTGTAAAATGTTGAGAGGCTCCAAAATCGATGTACCATGCACAGGATTTGACCCGATCCATTGGTCGTTTGGCCATCAATGCATAAGAGGTAGACGCCTAGTCAGATTGGATAGATGCCATCCCTCCCATTTTCCAAAAGCACGAAAAATGAGGTAAAGGTTGTGATCAGTTGGCACAACCCTCACGATTTTTTTTAAAATGGTCTAAAAAGAGGCTCAGAAACAACAAGATTTTTCAAAAAAAACCTTTAAAAACTTTTTAAAAAGCAAGATTTTTTCAAAAACTCTAAAAAAGCTTCTAAAAATCAGCAAAGTTTTTATAGAAAAATTTTCAAGAACTCTTCAAATTTTCTTCAAAAAACACTCGCAACTTTTTTTTCAGAAAAAATTTTCGAAAAACTCTTCAAAACTTCCAAACCCACAAAATTCTAGAAAACAGGTACAAAATCCTAAATTGCGCTAAATCAAACTTCAACAAACACCCAAAAAAGAAGTTGCCCAAACAAAAAAAATTGCCCACAAATCTTCAAAAAATGGCACCACAAGACACCCAGGTCGTGTAGATTTCAAGAAACAGGTCGTAGGAAATGGAGCTGCCAAAATGTGTGCAGTTTCAAGAGAGAAAGACAACCAGAAAACCTTAGGTCGCACCTCACAAAATGCTCAGAAAAATGCCTTTAGAATCTGTCACAACATAAAAAAATGCCTAGAAAGGCGTCCACAAACCTGTTAGTGTTGTAGCGGCGAGAGATATTTTCTCCTAATTATATCTTGCTCAAGGCAGGTCAGCCTTCATCTTTTATAAATAAAATTTGTTTGTTCTAGGTCGGCCCTAGAGAGAAGGCCGCCTAGTTTGGTATTTATAGAGGATGGAGTCCTCTCATTTTTATCATCAATTCATTCAACTTCAATTCGCACTATTCAGCAGCAATTCGCCTTCTAAGGAGCAGATTTGATTCGTAAAGGAAGTGTCATCATTTGTGATTCGCTTCAAGGAGAAGTGTATCTATTCATTGTATTAGACTCAGCCTTGTCTAGGGCCTGATTCTGTATGCAATTTCTGCACTTATTCATTTGATATATAAGAGATCATTTTTGTTGGGTTTTTCTCCCTCGAGTAGAAGGGTTTTCTCAGGGTAAAATATTGTGTTCATTGTTTATGTGTTGCATTTTTTGCTGGCTTACATTTCTGATCCTAAAACTAACATGGTATCAGAGCGGGTCTAAGAAAAGATCCAATCAGATTTGTCTATGCAAGACAATCTTCTGAAAAAATGAAGGAAGATATTTCTGCTCTAGAGGAACTTTGTTCAAGTTCTAAAGAAAATCTTAGACTTAAAATGGTTGAAATTAATGAATTGAATAATAAGCTGCAAGAAGTATTAGAAGCCATTCGTTTGCTTGAGGATAACTTGAAACAAGAAGAGCTTAAGTCATCAAATTTTTTCTAGCGGATTTGGAGAGTGCAAGAGTGAAATGTGGACACCTTGAATCTACAGTTGCTCAACTTAATGAGAAAATATCCGAGCTTGAGGAATCCTGTGTTGATTTCCAGAATTAGGTCAAGGCTTCTAAAGATAAGATATGTGCTTTGGAAGCTTCAATTGATCAATCTTCAGCAAGAAATGCAGAGATGGAGCAGAAGTTGAAGTCCCTCGAAGAAGAACTTTTAGAACATGAAGTACATGCAAGTAACTCCAGGCAAAGAGGTGTTGAGCTCGAAGATTTAATTGTTGTTGTTCATGATAAGGGAGAAGGAACAAGAACTAGAGGAAAGCATAAGTTTCACAAACCAAGAATTTGCCAGTAGGGAAGATGTAATAAATCAATTAACTGGAAAGCTATTGGGGGCTGAGAACAAAATTGAGGTCTTGCAACTTAACTACAAGGATGCACAAGACAAATTGGAAACACTTGAAATAGATCTGAAGAGTGCTATTAAAGAAATAAGTATTTTATGTTTGTACCTTTGAATAATGATCATGGATTTAAATAATCATGTAGTTAATAATAATTCATGCAATAACATTGGGAATAGTGAATCATGTATGCTACTAGAATTTGTCTGTATATTCCTCTTCAAGGTAGTTTGATTTTATGAACTATTGTTAATCTCTTTAAAATGCAGGATGGATCAAGGAGCAAAAGGATGATGGATTAATTATCCGAGATTGCATAAGGAATTCAAAAGGAGGAAGAGCTTGAGGCATTCAGTGAGGAAGTCATGCCGTCTAGAGAAATGAACAAACATGAAGACTTAGCTTGCAGCCTGAGATTGAGTTGGTGGCACATAACTTCACTGTAGAAGAACCTATACAGATTGTCATTGCGATCAGCTACTTCGAAGAGGAGGAAATGACATTCAGAGGGAGTTAAAAGACACGAGTTGAGGTCATGTCCAGGAAGAGGACTAAGGTTTTGAGATCCTTCAATGGAGGGGAATTCACTTCCAGAGGATTTTTTTGTAATCTCTGTGTTGAGGCAGGGATCAAGAGGGAGTTATGTGACTCACTGAGAAGAAGTGAAGGTGTCAACTAAGTGGGTTGCAGTGTTGCAAGGCCAGGTGCTAAACTCCTTGGAAGACCTCTTCAGTTGTAGAGAATAGAATTGCACAAGACAGTCAATTTGGATTTGACATTGGTAGCTCCACAAACCTATTTAGAATAGGGTAATCTAGGATGAGGTCGAGAAGGACAGTCCTAAACTCTCGCAAGTCAGTAGTGTCGGAGGTGTGCATTGGAAACCGTTCCTCTAAGGCAAGCATTGCAAGCAATCTTGGACGAGGAGGTCAGGAAGTTGATGCAAGTACTTGGAGCTTCAGAGGGAGTCACATCATCATGAAAATTTATTGTAATGTATATTTCTCTGAGACAGAGAAATATGAGGTGAAAGCCCTTGTAGTGTATATTTCTCTAAGACGGAGAAATATGAGGTGCAAGCCCTTCTTCATCTCTGAGACTGAGATGAGACGTCATGTTGAGAGACTCCATGACGACATCACGTTGAGAGACTCCGTGATGAACCCTTGTACATCTCTGAGACTGAGATGTGTTTCTTTCCACACATGGGAGTAGCCATTGTGGATGTCATGTTGAGAGGCTCCATGACGACATCACGTTGAGAGACTCTATGATGAACCCTTGTACATCTCTGAGACTGAGATGTGTTCCTTTCCACACATGGGAGTAGCCATTGTGAACGTCATGTTGAGAGACTCCATGATGACATCACGTTGAGAGACTCCGTGATGAACCCTTGTACATCTCAAAGATTGAGATGTGTTTTCCACAAATGGGTGTAGCCATTGTGGACATCATGTTGAGAGACTCCATGATGAACTCTTGTACATCTTTGAGACTGAGATGTGGTTTTCCACAAATGGGTGTAGCCATTGTGGGCGTCATGTTGAGAGACTCCATGACGAGGATATCTGGAAAAATACCTCCCTAGCTAAGAGGGAGTGTTAGTGTTGTAGCGGCGGGAGATATTTTCTCCTAATTATATCTTGCTCAAGGCAGATTGGCCTTCATCTTTTATAAATAAAATTTATTTGTTCTAGGTCGGCCCTAGAGAGAAGGACGCCTAGTTTGGTATTTATAGAGGATGGAGTCCTCTCATTTTTTTCATCAATTCATTCAACTTCAATTCGCACTATTCAGCAGCAGTTCGCCTTCTAAGGAGCAGATTCGATTCTTAAAGGAAGTGTCATTTGTGATTTGCTTCAAGGAGAAGTGTATCTATTGATTGTATTAGACTCAGCCTTGTCTAAGGGCTGATTCTGTATGCAGATTTTGCACTTATTCATTTGATATATAAGAGATCATTTTTGCTGGGTTTTTGGTAAAATATTATGTTCATTGTTTATGTGTTGCATTTTCTACTTGCTTACATTTCTGATCCTAAAACTAACAAAACCCACACGGAAAATCATGTTGCTTTTGACTATAAATGGCCCACGATTTTTATAGAAAACAACCGTCAATTTTTATAGAAAAAATAACCCACGATTTTTACAAGAAAAAAATGCCAACAAACTCTTTGAAATGAGGTCGTGATTTTGCATTGAAGGTAGACGCAAATTTTTGTGACAAAAAAATGACACGAATTTGCAGAACAAACCCCTGAAATTTTTCCTTGAACACCCACAAAATATTGCATAAAAAAAATGCAATTTCCAACTTTATGAAACCCTTAAAAAATTTCTACTGAAAGCTCCACGATTTTTCCAGATGAAAAAACCCTTCGATTTTTGAAAAAAATCGGTTAACAAAAATTCTTCACAACGGCTAAAAAAAATCAGTCAAAAAGTTTGAGCCTAAGCTCTGATACCATGAAATAATAATTATTTGATATTTGATACTTGTTATTTACAAAGGAGAGGAAAACTCCTTAAATAATACAATACAGGACAATGTTTCTAAAAGGAAACAATCGCTAACAAAAGTAATTAACTGGAAGTTACTAAAAACTAACTGAAGCAAACTAAGTAAACTACTGACTAACTGAAGGCTAAGATGATCATTAAAATACTTTAATAAAAATTAGACATAATTAAAAAATCATTTAAATACACAACTTATTCTAAAGCCCTAAAATAAAATAAATCAAAATACATCTAGCAAATCCTTTTTTGTTAAAAGCTTAGACTAGTTCTTGCCTTCTTTTTTAAACATCCAAAAGATAATCTAGTTTGTATGTGCATATTTGTAAAGCACTAAATAAGATAAATCTCTAATTGCTAGAATCTTGCCCACACTACTTACCTTTACTTCCAACAACACAAAAAAATAAAAAAAATCATGTAGCATGTAAAAGACTGTAATTTCTTCGGTGTAGATTGAGCTATAAACTAATTCCCTACATTTAATTCTTTGCATTAGATGATCTAAAAGGCTTGTAGAAATCATAGGCCTCATGGATCAATCTAAATTCACCAACAATGAGAGAACCCAATGGCCCTCTTAGGTTGGAGCTACTCAATTGACAAAAATGATGCAAATAATTATCCAACTCCCAAGCAAACATCAAGCCCAAAAGAGCTACTAACGCCACACTAGAAAATGAATTGGATACACGGCTCCCCCATGAACCAATCAGGTGCAGTCGATCTCCACTTTCTCAATGGATCAACTATTTATGGATAGCTGCCTCTGGTATATAATTGGCTTTCCTTCATGAAGTGGCTGCCTTCTCTAAGTCAATCACCTGAGGGTGTTCCGAATGTGCCATTGGTGCCTTGCACTTGCAGTCCCTTTGATTAGGATACTCTATTTGCCAAATAACATCATTTATCAAATATACGAAATGCAACAAGTCAAGGTTTTTGATGTGATTGCTCAGCAAGAAGGGTTGGTGAAACAATAGAACATTGCATGGGGCTTATCATAGACTCAATTCCTCGCTTTGAAAAACTCAGCAACATGATAGATAACATTTGCAAGTTTGCGGCAGATTAAAAAATGTTGAAAAGCAATAAATACATCTAAAAAATTCAATGCAAACAACAGAGGATAGTATCAATGCCAAGCTCAAAAGGATTGACCAAGAAATAACACACTTTAAAGCAAAAGTTAATGACATGCAAGCTAACTTCAAAACAATTAGACCTTAAACATCTCTAACTCATAGAATTTCTTTGTTCCAATCTAGATCAGTTTTCTGAGTGTTCAAAATCCAAGAGATGTAACTAGCAGTGAACTATCGATGGTAAATGAACAATTATGAACCTACCTTCATAAAACATAAAATCAACAAAATTTTCAAATTAGAATAAGAACGGACAAAGAGAGCCTTAGGCCTAATTATGGTACGTGAATACAAAACAAGCAACACTAGAAAATATATTGAATAGACTTAAAACAATGGAACATAACATGGGGTTTATCATAGACTCAAAATTCCTCACTTCAAAAAACTTGGCAACATGATAGATAACATTTGCAACAAATTAAAAGAAATTGAAAAGCAGCAAATACATCCAAAAAAATTCAATGCAAACAACAGAGGATGATATCAATGCCAAGCTCAAAAGAACTGACCAAGAAATAACACACTTTAATACAAAAGTTAATGACATGCAAGCTCACTTCAGAACAATTAGACCTCAGACATCTCTAACTTGTAGAATCTCTTTACTCCAATATAGATCAGTTTTCTGATAGTGCTCAAAATCCAAGAGACATAACTAGCAGTGCATTATCAATAGGAAAAGAACAATTATGAAACCTACCTTCATAAAACATAAAATCAACAAAACTTTCAAATTAGAATAAGAATGGGCAAAGCAAGCCTTAGGCCTAATTATAATAGGTGTATACAAAACAGGAAAAGAAAATACACTTAAAGCTGTCCAGTAGATCAGATTTTAGAAGCTGAGGAAAAGGTAGAGGTGATGAAAATGAGAAAAGATTGGCGTGAATTAAGGTAGCCTTGCCTACTTTCTGACCTAGCCTCCTACATAACCCTCCTCCATTTAGGGGAACAATAATTTTTTATCGAGGTTTGAATTCCAGAGGATTGGGCAGAATTATGTGAAATATTGTAAACCATCAAATGATCCATAATTAGCATAGATATTCTATGGCTAATTCATCAACATGAAGTTTTCTTCACAAACAGACATCTTAGTTGAAGACTCCAAATTTATTTATTTTTAAATCAAGAAAACAATCAATTTGTGCTTACAAATGAGCTGCTTAAGTGTTCTAAATAATGATGAGAGTTGTATAGAAAAATAAATAAAACAAGAAACAACTGCAAACATACTAAAAACAGCTATTAAAACATGGGACATTTACCCTAATGAAACCCAAAGTGGGAAAGCTCTAGAAGAGTAAGGACCTTGCCTTCTATTGCCACTATCACCTCTGAAAATTTACAATCTTCATACCTTCTTTTGCCACCATTGCCTTTGTAAATATATTAGCTTACTTCCTTCCCAAACAAGCTGAAATGGGAGTTGTAACAAGTGACAGGGAGGACAAAACATTCACTTGGAAATATCAGTATAAGTTTTTGATTTGGCTTCATGACAAGACTGTCACCATATTAACAGACATAATGACAACTATGAATGAAATAAGGCTGCAGGCAGCCTCCTTGGTGGCATTCCTCTCTTGTACTTTTATTGACGATAATGAAATCCACTTGAGCATGACAAAATACACGTTGAATTTCAGAAGCCAGTGATGGATGCACTTGGAAGAGCTCAACTGGATGAAAGCATTCGTCTATCCTTGCCAAGAATATTCAAGATGGTGAAGACAAGGCCACAAAGATTGATACACACAAAGATGTCTTACTTTAGAGGTGCAGACTACTCAGTTAGATTCAGTGCCAAAACCTGATAGATCACAAGTCCAGGACTCCATTAATAGATTGTTGAGGTTACAGGACACAAATCTTGCTACTACTGTTGTTGCACCAAGACCATCCGGGGTTGCTCTAGAGTAGCAATTTTAAGCTACCACTATTTTCCAATAATCTACCTTTTGTGATTTCTTTTATTTTTAGAGCTGCTATTTTGGAGGAGCTTCTAGATCATTTATTCATGGACATGTTATTTTTTGATTAACTTCCAAAAGCTGTATTTTATATTGTAGTTATCCTTATTGGAATTCAATTTGAAGATTTTCAATTTTAGTTGATGTATCTCAAGAAAAATTTGTATTTTGGGCTTGCTTTGGGTACAAGCAAACTATTGATAGCATAGGAACTTCAGTTAGCTTTCTATTTATTTTTCATGCAAAATCTTGTAAAAAATTGTAAATAAGTGTCATTTGCACTTAGATTTTCAATAGAAATTGGTATGCCTACTTACTACTAGAATTTTCATATTCAAAGTCTTTTGTGAAATCTTGTGTATGTGTGCTTAGGTAAATAGAAGTGTTTTGTTTAATTTGCAGGCTTTGACTTGCAGGTTTCCATAAAGTAGGTGATTGGCCGTTAGTACTAATTTCTTGATTCTTTTTACTGAATTGTGTGTCATTTGTTCAAATCAATTGAACACTCGCGTCAAACTCTGCTTTTTGATTCCTGCTTTTAGCTTAAAAGTGTGAATTTGTTGTCATTTAAGTTGTCCATGTTAGGCAAAATCACAAAACCTTCTGTTTTGTACAAATGCATCAAATCACCTCGTGCCCTAGTCTGAGGAATAAAGAGGATGGGTTTGTTTTAATTTTTATTACTGCTTTTGCTCAAAAAAATTCCTACTAGTTCCAAGTCTTATTTTTCAATTTTCAGATTAAGGAAATATATCATTTCTTTAACTCTTTGTAAAAGAGAGTTTCCCCTATGAATTCAAAGAAAGGTTTTTCCTTACATGCTGTTCCATTTTGTATTATATCAGAAGGTACAAATTTAAATGCTAACAATATCACACCTTCCCAACTATGGGGCTTTTGGCCCCCAAAAGCTTAACAACTCATGAGATGAGGGAACAATTTGCCCAAGACTCCTTAGAATACCTCTTGGCTTTGCTTGACAATAGTCATTTCAAACCCACCTATCAATTTAGTTGCTCTCCTCTACTTGATGTTCTCCCCACTCTTGCAAAACAATATCCTTGTCCAACTCTTTATGAACATCAAAAGCAGGGTCTTCAATAGAAGGCAACCAAATTGTTTCATCATCTAGCATTGACTCTTGCTGAGCATTAAAAGCAAGGTCTTCAACCAAAGGTAGAAATTTTTCTTCATCATCTACCATATAAGGCTCAAATGGACGTAAGTTTTCAACATTCATAATAAAAACTCCATGTATGGAGGCAGATCTAATTGAAACCATTAGCATCCACTTGTTCAAGACTCTCAAATAGACCGTATTCAAGTGGTTTTAAAACTTTTGTATCTAGTTTTTTCTTTTCTTTAGTAAAGACTAAATTTGTCCCCAAGTTGAGTTTGTGCTTAACTCTTTGCTGCCTTGCTTTATACATAGCTTGAGACTCTTTTAACCTCCTCTTGCACTTGGAGATGTAAATGCCTATCCTTTGAATGAATTTTTTAGCTTTGTAGATTTTTTAATCTACTTTTTCTTGTTTGCTTTATGGCTGTCCCAACATCAAAAGAACAAGGAGGTAAGTAAACAAAACATGTTTCAAAAGGAGATTTATTAGTAGAAAGATTAACTGGCCTATTGTATGAATGTTAGTTATGCTAAACTTTCAACCCAAGTCTAAGAATGTCTCCTGTTATACCCCTTCAAGAGATGTTACTATGTTCCATTGAACACTTCAGTCTATCCAATTATTTGTGGATGGAAAGGAGCTGATCTCTGCAACATAGTATCCACCACCTACCACAATGTGGACCAAAACTTTCCCCAAAACAGTGAATGCCTATCTAAAATGATAGAACTTGGTACACAAAAATGAACCCATATGTTAGTGAAAGAAAAACGTGTTGCATCACTTCTCTTGAAAACCTTTTTAGATAGAATGGCAAAACAAATATTGTAAAACCAGAGTACAACAACCACCTCCTACAAAATCCATGTAGTACATACATCTTAGAATAACCTTTCTTTGACATGGGCAAACCATCTAAAAAATCTACAGAGATGCTCTCCCATAGTCAAGAAGGAACCAGTAAATGTATATATAATCCCACCTTTCTACTATTAGATTTGGTTGTGCCACAAAAACAAATCTTTTATAAACTTAAATACATATTGCATGTTTAGCCAAATACATACCTTTACAAATATGCCAAAGTCTTTGCCACCAAAGTGACCAATTTTTAAAGTATGAATCTCCCCCATTAACTAAACTCTCCATCTTGAGACACGCAAAGCTTTACAAGCTTGACGCAAAAAATGTCCTTGAATACAATGGTCCTCTTTTTGACTCAAAATTTGCATTCATTGCCCTTCTATAAGGTGAAATATTTCTCCAAAATCTAGATCATTCTTATATTATTCATCATATGCCTCATGTACAAATAATTTGAGATGATTTAGTGTACAAAGATTAAAATAAAGATAGCCTAGACAACAAATCAACCAACCTGTTTATTGTTCATTTTTAATACTTGACAACCAAATTCAATTGTTGCAAGAAACCCATCCAATTATAGTCCAATGCGTACTGCAAACTTCATTGAGGGCAAAAAGGGTTTAGGACCCATGTGGTTGATGGTTTATTTCCCTATTAGATAGTGCTTCTATCTCTTAATTGTTTAAACAAGAGAATCCAATACCTTATCATATGTGCAATTATCCAAAATAGCCCTACGAAAAGCTCTATAGATAATAATAAACAAGCTTACCTATTTGCAATACGGCAATATGCCCATAGCATAGGCACCACCCTCCATTGCCACTTCAAATGATAGGCTGCAAGTTAGCTAATGACAAAACTGGTGCATTGCTCATCTTTGCATCAACTCAATAAACAGATTTTGCTGATTTCTACATGAAGTACAAGATCTACACTTTGCTATTATTGGAACACAAATTTTGAACCATTATGAAGCTTCTTACTTCAGTCACATTGGAAGGCTTGGACCAATTCAAAAATACCTTCCACTTAAGCCAAATCAATTCTCCAGCACTTACTCTATCTCCAATCACATGCCCTAAATAGTCAAGTGATTATAGTGCAAAATCATATTTATTCTTTTCAAGTAGCAGCTTATTATCCTTCAAAAGCATTAGATACTCATTATAAATTTTTCTTGTGGCCAATATATCATTCATTGGTTTCAATTTTTCAATCCCTCGTTCATGTGAAAAGTAATAGGGGTATTACACAACCAAAAAGGAAGTACAAGCCATCAATACATACCCTTCCTTCCAGAGTAACCAGATACACCCCTACCCCTCCCCGGGCATGCGTATCCCCGTATCCGATACAAATACTTGTGTGATACGCCATGGATACACGTTGGATACCATACCCACACGTACCCAAAAAACCTTGATTTTCCAGCCGTGTCGAATACTATGTGATTTGATTTTCAAAAAAGTTCATGTGAATCTTCCAAAATATTATCCTAAAAAACTTCAATCATGCAATTTTTTGTTTTGTTTTGTATAAATAAAACCTACACCAAATGAGGAAGACAAATGAAATATTTTTCTATTTCAACAACCCATTTTTCTAAATCTTCTTCCAATACAACTCTACTACTTTTTTGGTGTTTTAATTTTTACAAATTTATAAAAGTTAATTGTTTATAATTTAATATTTATATTATATTGTTTAAATGTTAAGAGATTTTTTTTTTTTAAATTATTCTTTAAATATAAATAAAATTTATTAATATATATTTAACTATTTATTCTTTACTAAATTATTAATATTTAAATTTTAATATTATTTTAATTTATATTTTCTTATTTGCTTTTAATGTAATGAAAATCTCCTCTAACAACTTAGAAAATATGTGTATGTTTTTTTATGAATGTCGTATCCAGCCGTATCCATATTGGGGGTCTTAAAAAAAGGCCATATCCGTATCCGATACCGTATCCATGTCCATGCAACTTTGCTTCCTTCTCTTCAATGTTGATTTCCACATCACCTCATTTGATTCTTACTTGATAAAACTCATATTTCAAATCTTTATTCGCAAAATACTTTACTAAAATCTAAATAGAAATCATCAATTTGTGGAAGAGAGTAGCTGTTCTTGATGGTTATCTTATCAAGAGGCTTATAGTCAATACAATTGGAAGGTCTAAGTGTAGTGTATTTTTGCTATTATAGGTGTTTGGTTGTCAATTCATTTTGTACAATGTCCATGGAGACCTCAAAAATCTAGTAAGCCTTGTAATCAGCATTTGGAGATAGTAGCTAAGAGGATTCGATCCCACTATGCTGGAGTTTTCAACCACATTGGGGTTCTCCAAGTCAATCTTGTGTTGTTCTTCATTTTCATACTTTGCTTACTCTCTTTTGCCATAAGTAAGTTTCGTTTCTAGAACAGCAAGTAGTTCAGTTTCCCATTGATTGGAGCACTTAAGATACAAGTTGAGAAGGCAAGGAGTGGAACATTCACCCTATTTACAAATCATTCTTCTTATTCTTCAGATAAGAAAATAAGCATCAAAAAGACCCTAGCTTTGAAAGTTTCCATCCAAAGCTGGAAAACTCGGACTCCACACAGACTCGGCAGTCCAAAATAGGACTCGGACTCGGGACTTAGGACTCGGCACAAACTCGACAAAAAACTCGGCTAGGACTCGAAAAAGAAGAAAACCGTACTTTTACAAAAAAACAAAAATAAATTAATGCAGTTAGAGAACATAAGAGCCTAATTTGATTATCAATTTCTCATAATTCAAACATTACACATGTTATATGATCTTCAAACACTCAATATTTGAAATTTCATCATTCATACTCATAGTTTCAAATTTTCAAATGAAATAAACAAACAAAAAACAAGTTTTAAACATTCATACTCATTATTTCCAGGTGATGCCAAGAGTCCTAAGTTGGGACTAGGGAGTCCTAGCCTAGACTCTCCAAGACTCGGCTTGAGAGTCCTTGGCTAGTCGACTCGGCAAGCCCTAGGACTTGGGAGTCCCAAGAGTCTTTTCCGAGACTCGGAGAGTCCTCAAACTATGTTTTCATCCAATCATGTAAAGCAGTGCCTTTAAATTATCAAGTGTAGAAAAAGAGGAAAGCATAGCAAAAGAGGAATTCAAAACCTGAAGGAAAATCGTATCTTAAACATATCAAGTATGGAAGAGAACCCTAACCCTGAAAGTGTTGCAGACCTGGATAGTTTCTTTCCTTGCCTATACAGGCAGAATTTTGATTTTTTCTTCAATGGAATAATAGAAGATTAATTTCTTCAAAAGAAAAAAGAAACAAAAAAATCAAAGTTTAGTTATTAAGAGAAGAGTTAAAATGACAAGATTTTATTTTAATAATTTATTCTGAAAACATTATATTTTCCTTATAAACATATAAAATGATATTTTTTGTCAATTCAGCCTACATTTAGTCATCTTGCGAAGTAGTTATTGACCTTCAATGTAAGATTTGAAGGTCTACAAAATTTAGTTGTTTGAGTATTTCCATTTCATAATATAACCATAGGAAGTATCCGTATAACTATTAGTATAATATATTCCATTCTAATATTTGATAACACATACAATTTACTCTTCATTATTATGAATTCTGGCAATATAGTAACCTAAAGTTTTCTAAAAAACAATTTGGTTGATATTTTGGCCCTCAAAAAATTTACACATAATCAGATCCCCTTTTTGAAAATATGTGAAAAAAATAGCCCAACCAATGCCAGAGAAACCTATGAAGTATCCTCTGGACTCCTTTTTGCTGAAAGTCAAACCTCAAATATTTTAACTATATATGCTGCCATTTAATCATTACCAATATTTTATAAGGGTTGTCAATTTTAGAAGTAAAAAGTGTGGTTCCTATATGGTATACCAATCATACCTTGAGACAGTCCTTCAACAAGAATTAGTCAACCTGTGGGATTTCACAAAGGAGACGAATCCTCAGCCTTCACCTATCTTGGTATCCCCGTCAACTTCCAAATAATTCCTGGAATGGCTCCCCTTTTAGAAACGATCAAAAAAGGATGAACTGGTTCAACCCTCATACACAAATAATTCTTATAAAAGCGGTACTATTTGACATTCCAGTATACTATCTCTCCATCCTAGAAAACTTTCAAAGATTTCTTCATATGTTGGACAAATTTATTAGAATGTCCTTTGTGAACAGGAGGAAAGCTCAGTGATAGAAAAAAAAAAGTTATATCACTCATAAGCTAGAAAATATTTATTAAGCCTTAGGCCTCACCTGGATTATGAATCCAAATACAAAATTTGATTAATCAAGTACTTGGAGCTAAAGTATTCTGGCAAATATTGGAATCTTATCCCATCCAAATGCCCTGCTACAATCATTCCTATAGTACAAGAAGGGAACCCATATTTGAAGGCTTGACATGAAAGCCTATCAAATAGTTGCATAAATAATAAAATTTCTTATATACAATAATGGCTACAAGACCTTGACTTACAACATTTGGTGCTTGATCCAATCCTTTCAGACTTGGAAACCTGGGCAGAACAGAGTAATCTTCCACATCTCGCTGATTTTATAGTGTGAAACAACTTTCTCCATAAACGTGCACAGTACAAAATGGAATAACAAAAAGAAGTCACAGATCTTCATCCTTATTTTCATCAGCCTTGTAAATATTTCTCTGACTGGCCTTTTATGCGGATTGCCCAAGAAGAGCGGAGAACTAACTGTTGCAAAAGCATATAATTCAACTTTGAAATGGATGTTCGATCCAGACATGTCTGAAGTCCTCCAGAAAAAAGTGCAGACATCATAGGGCATACTTGAAAGTTTGAATCAGATCCTTAACTGTGAATCTATAGTAAGAACCTCAAAATGCAGCCTTTTCCTAAAAGACAGAGAACTCATAAGGCTCTTGAAGACAGCTCCACTGGATAAGCTTCTTGATTCTACACAATTATAAGATAAACCTTTAATTTCTCCGCTTGATAAAAACTTAAAGAAAAGAGCCTCATCTCTAAAACCTGACCCCTAGTGCTAATAAACATGTGGCAAATCTAGAGTGCAGAGAACAAAGTGGCCTCTGGGCATAAACAAACAAGCATACCAAAGCTTCTCAAGAAGATCAGAGCTATGGTAATTTAATCAATCAAGGCTAACTCCAAGCCAGAAGATGAAAGCAGATTATGTTATGCCACCAAAAATAAAAATAATGGTTCATGTATGAGTATGATGATATCCTTTTCAAGTTCAAGAACTGATTTTAATATGGACATTTCTCAGAAGTACCTGCTCCAAACAGGGACTAGGAGCAAAAGCCAACACATATAAGAAAGAAGCTGAAGGTGTTTCCTATGAGCGCAAGTAGGAAGCTGAGCCCAAATAGGAAGCTGCTAAGCAATACAAAGAAAAAACCTTGGATTATCACTCATAATCCACATCAGTGAGACAAAATTCAAGTACCAACACGTGAACTTAGAAGAGAAACACCGAGCACCCAAGGCCTGCAGACTCTAAGGAATAGAACAATGATCAATATGACAGAATCAATAAATGATCAATATGAGGCCAATAGAAATATGATTATTTGCATTTTTTTAGATATTTTTGTATATCTAAACTGCTACAATTCCAAATGGCATGGAACCATATCCAGACATATTGGATACAACCAGATATGGATCATCTGGATATGGTATCCATATCATAGGTGTATCATGTTTGAATCTGACAACCAATACACAAGTGTGTGTTTAGGCAGGGGAGAGGAAGTATCCAGCAAGTCGGCAATTGAATAAAGAAGGTATTTTGGTGTGCCAAAAAAAAACTTGCAAGGAAAGGTTGCTCATATACATGGGTCCAAACCATATAAAGAAGAAAATGGAAAACAGAACAAATTCTCTACCCGATGAACTGCAAGATACTACCACTTCAATTAAGTCACTCCATTCTATAAATATTTCTATCTTTCTGATTGGCTTTCTCTCCAACATGCCAAGATTACCAAAGCTTTTTCTGACTTCATTTGTTTGGCTTATCCAGATGGCACACGTCCTTATCCTTGTACATCAATTTAACCCATACCAATGAGCAGAGTAAAGCAATCAGTTTTGGGTGGCTACCTCTTTATTTTCTCTGCTGTTTGTATCTGTTTCTTACTTTAATGAAAACTGAGAGGCTGTATCATTGTACCCATAATTTAACAAACTTTACTGTAATACACCAAAAGATCAGATTAGATTCATATGCCACTATCTAGTTCTATAGTACCGTTGCACTATAAGGTAATATACAATAATAATGCAACACCTGCAAGATTGAAATAGGGTGAAATAGAGTTGTAAGGACAAGTGTGACTGTCAAAAAAATCAAACCAAAAAAATCCTCCCAAAACACTTGAATAACATGGAGGTAATACATCAAAGTACTCTCTACCTTCTCATATGAAACTTCAGCCCATGTTCAATGACAACTACTTGTTAGAGAAATTGAATCACCTTTATTTCACCAAAGTCAAAAAAGAAGGAAAAACAGATCATATACAATGATATTGTTCCTGTCAATAATTCTTATTTATTTGAACTTGATCATGTCCATTCAATAATCAATATCAAAGACAAATTAAAATGGGTTTTAACCATAACACAATGTGCTTAACAACAATGGTTCAGCTGGAAGATCCCAATTAGCAGATTAAAAACAAGATAGATAATCCTACGAGCAATGATGCAAAACACTTCTCTCTGGATGTAAAACAGAATGATATTTTTACCGTTGCATAACCAGTTATCATTTGATATCACTTAAAGTTCGAACTAGTTCTGTTTTCCTAAAGTGCCATTTGGCTGGCTAAGTTTTGAACATAGTCAAGTAAAGACGCAGAATAGCATCTGTGTATGAAACAAAGTTTTGAAATAGCTTACAGGAGTATAAAATAAGAATACAGCAATATTGCATTTAAATACAATCACTGAGAGATATGGGTACAGGTATAGGGGGTCCTTGTCCTTTGACCTGAGTTTTCTGGTGACAATGGTTTGGCATCAGTTGGATCAATGAACAACAAAACATCCATTATATTTAAAGCTTTAGTTAACTGCCAATTTGATGTCTGATTGCCATAACCATTTCTGACTTTTACTTATATTAATTATAACATCGCAATTTCAAATTCTAGACAACTAAACCATAAATTCCACCTTCATAACCTAATAAATGCTATAAGCTTTCATATAGGAATCAAAGGGAACAATCGGGAAAGGCAATATATAATTCCTTTTCTAGCGGGCATGATACGATACTCCTGGCGTGGATGAATTGACAAGGTAGCATTTACTCCTGAGCTAAGTCGTGAGGTTGAAAACCAGCATTACAATATTTGAGCACCCAAATAAATTCTCTTATAGGCTTCCACTATGATGATCTCATATGTCAAAATTGCGTCTTGCTTGGCTGTGACCTAAAACACAACCTTAGCTTTTTACCTTTTATTCGACTGCTTGATTATAGAAATTGTCAACATGCCGGCACATGTTATCCTTAGTGTTTTCCCAGGCTGTTACTTGTTAAAGCATGTTCAAAACATACTCTAAAACATTCCTCATACTTGAATATTATCCGCAGTATGTCTGTCACTCTCACTCACTCAGAGAAACTTTCATATTATTACCCTATGTTTACAAGCACACTGGCCTAAAAGAAAACAGAAATTTGAAAAAAAAAAAAACAGAAACTTTTAAAACAGAACACAAAACATCTTGTATGTACTGGCGTCTGAAAGGTAACTCGAACAGGTGTGTTGTTCTTGACTGAACATGAAAAGAGCAAAATTATAAATAGCCTTGCAAAAAGTTCTATATAAAAGAGAAAAGAAAGCATAAGAACTAACCTTAACTGACGAGAGGAAGAGGTGCCATCGGCATGGGAAAGACTCCATTTGAGTAGACCATCCCAATTAGGCCCGTCAGATCCTGACATTCTGTCTCTCAGTATGTCAAATTTCCAACAGATTCGATTCAAACTCGCGTCCTTTTGCCTCTGAGATAAACGCTATCACAGGTTACAGTATTGTGTGATTTATATAAGCGACAATTTGCAAAAGCGTAATAGACGGCGGTCGAATTTTTTATCTTCTTTTATATAGAGGAGGTTTCTAGAGAACCCACGACAATCATATTTTGGGCTTTACTAGGGTTCTCTCGAGTGTTCTAAAGGAGAGGGGCCCATAGTGGTGCACCTAATTTTGGAGGTCCGTGTGGTGTCACATGGACTCAAACAAAACAAAATTGTCTTCACATGTGAATTTAAAAATATTATTTTTAAAAAAAAAATTATCATTATGTTACGTGTAATGCACCAATTCGTCCACAATGTTCCTGATGGACCCATTTTGGTGTTCGCCCAATAGTGGAGCAAGTCCCCTCCAGAGACAGCATGAAGGAGATCAAGGGTTGGGTCGGACGAATGTGTGGCACTAGAACACCTCACACCCTGAATGTCCATTTAAGAGCATCAATTGTGTGTCGCCCCCTTTATTGGCTCCATTCAGCAACTTGCCTTATCCATCCCTTCCTATTTATTCAACCTGACTGACGCGTTATTTGGAGAACAAGGTTTATTCAATGCTCTAGATTCTCACATATCCCACTCATTGTCATTCATTTTGTTTGTGTTTGTTCTAGAGTCTTCATTTGGTTAGGCACCCATACATATTGAGCTCTACATAATTCATTGTTTTGCTCTGCACTCTTGAAAGCTCCCTGTGTCTTTCAAGTGAGGTTTTTTACCTCACTAGGTATTTACCATTGTATGTCATTTCGACAATGTTTAACCAATGTTTGTTCATGTCTCACTATACTATTTTTGCAATATATATGTACACACACACACACACACACACACATGTATGTATATATATATATATATATATATATATTGATAATTTTATATGGCTAAAACAAAGAATATATTAAAACTATCAAAGTTATGTATATAATCCTTCGCTTAATATACCAACATATGTATATGTCTCATACAAATGAAGAGCAAATTAAAACAAACGTAAAAAAAAAATTGTAATATATCTATATATATGCCAGCATATGTACACGGCATGCACTTATAAGATTTTGTTGTATAAAATGTGATTGTTACACTCAATCTACTCTAAGTGTACAAGATCAAGTGATTTCAGTTCAATTCATAATACCTACCAATGCCTATTTGTTCTATATGATGTTATTGTGCCACCCACTCTATTGTAAGTGATCAAGTAAATGTAATTTTATTTATATTCTATATGTCTGGGAATGTCGATCAATTGTATGTAGTGTGTATGTGTTGCCCACTAACCTGTAACTCAATATATGTGGTTTCAACTTATATTGTTTATGGATGTCAATGCATTTTTGTTCCATACAATGTGATTGTTACACCCAATCTACTCTAAGTGCACAAGATCAAGTTATTCTAGTTCTCTTCTTAATGCCTAGCAATGGCTATCTATTCTATAAGATGTTATTGTGTAATCCACTCTTAATTTGTTCTTCAATTTCCTCATATAACTCATATATATATATATAGTACCTCAGTCCCAACTTATAGATTTCACAAAACATATCAATGCACATTGAATCCTTAGGTCTGAAATTTTTGGGGGACCTCCAACAAGGCATCCAAAAACCTTGAGAACAAATCATATGGTGATTCTCCCTTATGCCTCTTCATGTTAGACAATTCTTGGACAAAAAACATCTGATCAACATTGCTCAAATTTTGTTGATGTTCAACTTGGAGCTCACAATGATTTGCATGTTGTAGAGATGGACAAATCGAAATAGTAGAAGCATCATCATCTTGAAAATCATTTCTATTATACGATCCATGAATTCTATTTGCATGAGGTGTGCTAGGATAACCAATACTTGCAGCCATGTAGCCTTTTATCATTGAATATTTTAGATTGTTCTCAATATCCATGGCAATTTGATATGCCTAGTGTAATGTCATAGGTTCTTTATCTCTTAGAAAATAGCTCATTTCTTCATTAAATGCACCTAAGTATACAATCAAAAACACTGCATCATTTAGTCTCATACTTTCAGGAATGTCACCTAATGTTTTTGCAAATCTGAGATTGAAAGTTGGGACTAACTCTTCTTCTTTTTCTTTCTGAATGTCCATGAATTTTTTTCTCACTGAATTTGGATTAATTCTTTCTCCAAATTGTTCCATGAACACTGCTTTGAACTCCACCCAAGGATAGAGCATGCTAGTAAATAAGAGAACCAATCTCTTGCATCTCCCTTTAAAGACTGAACAAATAGCCTCATGATCACATCCTCATGATCTACCTCATAGTCATCCATTAAATTATTGAATTCTTCCATATGCTTATTATCTGACTCACTCTTTGTACCACTGAATTTTGGTAGCTTATTTTTTATTTAAGATGGTATGACATTTGAGAAACCACAAATACCATTAAAATTTATAGCTCTATACCTTTTAGTACTGAAACTTCTTTTATTGCATGACAGGCGCTGCAGACTATGCATTGTTACATTTGGGTCCACATAGGGATGCATAGGTTGATGATACGTCTTCTTACACCTTTACAAGCCTTTTCAGATCAATTTTACAGTTACATAGGGAAACTCAAATTTCTTTTACAACAAGATCTTAAGCTTTTACAATGCAAATTTCTATCTCAACTTGCTTAACATCTTCTAAATTAGTTTCTTCAAAAATATTGCATACTTCATAATAGAGGCTACACTCTAGTAATAGAAAAGTATGTAAGCCTATCACTACTATGTATATATACACACACATATTTATGTATACATATATATACACATATATGCATATATATACACACACATATATATACATATACATATATATTATGTATATACATATATATATATATGTATATACATATATATATATATATGTATATACATATATATACACATACATATATATACATATATATGTCATACATATATATATATATACATATATATGTATATATATGTATATGTATATGTATATATATGTGTATATACATATATGTGTAGATACATGTATATGTATATACATATATATACATATAGTATATACATGTATATGTATATATACATATGTATTATGTATATACATATATATACATATAGTATATACATGTATATGTATATACATATATGTATTACATGTATCTACATACATATAGTATATATATGTATATGTACACATATATATACATATACACATATATATACATATATATAGTATATATATGTATATATATATATATATATACATATACATGTATCTATAATATATATACATATATACATGTATATATACATACATATATATATAGGCATATATGTGGTATATATATATGTATATATATGTATATATATATACATATACATATATACATATGTATGTATATATATATATATGTATATATATATACATTTATATGTACATATATACATACAAATATATACATATATGTGTATATATGCATACATATAAACATATATGTATGTATATACATATATGTACATATAAACATATATATGTATATATTATATGTATACATAGTATGTATATATATACATATATGTATATACAGTATACATATATACACATATATGTATATATTTGTATGTATATATGTATATGTATACATATATATATGTATATATGTATATGTATACACATACATATATATGTACATATATATATATATATACATATGTATGTATATATATATGTTTTAGATACATTATTATGTTTCTTTATATTTGTTGGTATATATTTGTAGTTATGTAGGCAAAAGTAAACATAATGATATATATATATATAGAATAGCTTTAAATATATGTTTCTTTAAATGTGTTCTTTGTTTCAGTCTTATAGAAATGTTGATATATTCGACTGACACTTGGCAAAATTGCATCTTGTTCACTCTGCTTGAATGGTGTGCAATTTCAATACATGTTCGCAGTCTCGACCCATTCTTCCTTCAACAATGCAATGATGGTGACTTGCACTTCAAAGGTATACACTTTATTTACTATACTTTCTCTCACAAGGTAAACACTGCTACATGTCTTTGATTGATGCCTCCTTTCATTTGTTCTTGCAAGATTGAGTTGGAGAAATTCACCATATAGGTCACTGCAACAAGCCACATCATTGTCCATCTCCATTTGATAGAGGTGGGGTTTTTAACCTCACTAAGGTTGTACCATTGTTGTTGCTTCTTTCTTTGTATTATTTATTTGATTTGTAATGGGTGTGTTGTGTTCCGTAAGTTGAAGGTTATGTTCTTTTGTCAGTGATTTTGAATAGAGTATTTAAAGTGTTTATGTAGTTTTCCATAGTTTGAAGGTTCTTTTGTTTTCTTGGTGCATCCACAATGTGCTCGATGAAGTATATGTCGTCTAGGGTGTTTATGAACACTTCCAAACTTTGTGTTCATAAACACAATCACTTTTTCAAGGAAAAATATAGTTTTGTTCAAGCATCACTATGACTTTAATGGGTTTAATCTTCTTGTTTAATTTCTATCTATACCTATATATCTATCTAATTTTCAATCTATTTATCAATCTATGTATCTATATATCTATTTATCTATATGTATATGTATATACATATGTATACATGGCAGATACATATATATACATGTAGATACATTTATATATACATATATATGCACATACATATATGTGCATAAGTGTATATATATACATATATATATATATACATATATATATATACATATATACATATATACATATATATATATACATATATACATATATACATATATATATATAGATACATATATATATATACATATATACATATATACATATATATATATACACACACACACATATATATATACATACATATGTATATATATACATACATATGTATATATATACATACATATGTATATATATACATATATATATATAAACAAAAAATATAAAAAGTAAATTGCAGAGTTAATGTTTGTGCAATGAAGAGCACAATAATAGTGGAGAGCACGTCATAGTGGAGCACCCTACCTTGGCAGGTCCACATGGACCAAAAAAATTTAAAAAAATTTGTCTACCACATCAGTCAAGCCTTCCTAGACCCACCAATTTTGTTTCTCCTTGCTTGGACTATCTATGGCACATGCTACAGTCCAATTGGTCTAGCATGTCCATGATGTACCTGTTTCAATGTCTGATCGTTTGCCTTTAAATAGCCTCTTTCATTGTGTGAGTCATATATATATATATATAGTCATCAAAGTAAATACATATTTTGATAGATAGATCGAAGTAGATATATAGATAAGTATACATAAACATATTGACTATAGACTTGTCCATCTCCACATGCATTACCTTCAAACTATACTTTTCCTTTATTCCCATTAGATTGTTGGACTCGTCCATCCAAACATACCTCACATTCATCTCTACCCTTCACTCCTTCAACCTCCCTTGGTATACCTCCCTTGTATGCCATCAAACTCTACTTTTCCTTTATTCCCATTGGATTGTTAGACTCGTCCATCCAAGCATACCTCACATTCATCTCAAGCTTTCACTCATTCATCTCTAGAAGCAAAGACCCTCGTAATCAACTATAATTATGTTTTGAGTGCTAGCTACTAGTAATTGAAATTTAACCTTGATATAATCTAATTAGTATTTCATAAATTGAATCATATCATTTTTGGACATTATAAACATGTAGGATAAAATTAATGTAGCTAGTGGTTTACAATTTTAGTGAATATTGGTTTATTCATGAAATGGTGACATTGAGGCTTTGACAAAAGGAGAGTGAATTCTTATAATTGATAAAAACTCTACATAGAACTTCAAATTAAATGAAAATGGTTTATAGTTTATTAATGCAAATTTGTATGACACTTGTTAGGGTGTGTTTGAATGTATATGTATTATTATGTATCTATAAAGCATAGAAAATCATGACACAAACATGCCTAAGTAGTAGATTTGAACCTTTGATGAGATACAACCACAATACCTTCAAAAAAACCCATTACCAAACCCGCTTGCAACCAAATGTCTTACCAAAGTTTTTTACACCAAGCTCTTCTTGAATTGTTTATATTGGTTAAAAAAAATTATCCATGGATGGATGGGCAATATGAATGGATTGAATTAAAATAGTGACTTCACATTTACGTATATTTTTCTCTACTTGTGCCATCCTTGACAACCTAATATGCTAATATTTACTATACAAATAGTATAGGAATGAAATAATGATTTTTTAAGATGTGAACCCAAAAAAATTATCTTGAGATTAGACATGGAAATATGTTAAGTTTTACAAGGGTAGAGACAACCTCTAATTCTTTTTATAATATAACAGTTCAACCAAAATTAGATTTAAATGTAAACATATTATATATGATTTTTAAGTATTTTCTAACAATTTACAAGAATAAATCTTCATCCTTAAACCTATTAATATAAAAAGGAAAAATTATATCTAGTATTTCTTTATGAAGTATTGTGTGAGTGGTTATATTTTGTTGTTATATTGTTGTGTGAGATTTATTGTACTTTGTTATTAGACGTTATCAAGTCAATAGCCTTGTACGTGTGTTTTATGAAATATTGTATAAGATTGAGTTCCTTGGAATATTATATCTTATAATTAATTATCTTTAAATCTATGATAAGATGATATATGTTGGGATTCTCAATGTGTAAAGTTAGGTATTATAAACATGATAATTATTGTAAACAAAATTGATTCAGATTTCAATCCTTGTTGAATTTAGACTTGTCTAATAGACCTGTTTGAGTGACTATATGAAATGACAATGAAGTCAGTTTAGGAGTAGTTGGGTACTTACTGCTATTCAAATTGTATCTAGTAAAGGAAGAGAGGATAGTCATGCAATTTGAAATGTTAGATTATCAACTTAGAATGTATTTTGAGTATGTAGATTATTTGACAATCAATAATAGGTAATTGCATAGTAGTGGGGACAAAAGTAGTCATCAATGGTCCCCACAGTGGATCCCCTTAATATCCAATTTTAAAACAAATTTTATCCATAAAGTAAATAAAGTCTATCCAATAATTGTACAAATAACAAATAAGTTCAACTAATTTAGGCACATCATGAACAGGTTGGACCAATTGAGCTAAAAGTATTGGTAGGCATTAAGAATAAAACTAAAAGCAATTGAGCATATGCAACTAGAGTAGACTGTGTGTAACAATCACATTGTATACAATAGATATGCATTGGCATTCATAAGCATTATAAGTTGACTAACGCTTATATTGCATAAAACAAATTGGAGTGGGTCACACAATAACATCGTATAACAATCAAATTAAATAGAATAGAAATTCATTGACATTGATAAATAGTTTTAGTTCAAACCAAATAATTATAGAGTTGTAGGTCACTATCATTGGTATTCCCAACCAGAAACATGATCTTTCAGTGCAAAACCAAAAAAAATAAAAAAATGGTGGACTTGTAGAGTTGGTCCCTCCCAACCTCAATCAAACATGCCAAGAAAAGCATCCAAAGATGTGTTCTCATCTCATGCTGTTGCATTTTGAGTTGTCGTTAAATGATTTACATTTGTATTTGTAAATTGTGTGTAACTTACATGTGATGGGGTTAGTGGTGAATAATTCATTCCAACTAAAAATTGAGTGCAACTTACTTGTGATTGGTTGGGACTCGAACCCATGACATTACCTGCAAAAAAACTAAGGGTTGTTAATGTTCATTATTTCTTGAAATAAATCGTGATTCTTTGGTAATAGGTTTGTTAGATTGCTTAACCATCTTTCTCGTAGCAATGCCCTATGGGAAACCTCGATCTCTCTTTCCTTTCTATATTGTTCCTTTTGAACCTTCTCTTGCTCCTTCTTCTACTCTCTTTCCTTTCTTTGTAACTGTTTGAGCTACTCTCTTTCCTTACACTCGATTTCCTTGTCAACTTTCCTTTGCTCCTTCAACTCCAAGGCCACAATCTATGTTGCCTTCTTCCCATCATTTTTGTTGATTCTTTATGCATTTTATGTCTTCTATTTCTATTTTCCTTTGCTCATGTTGCATTAGGAGAGTCATGTAATTGCTAGTTGTCAACTATTGAGACTGTCGGCTCACCCAAATAACCCCATCAACATAATTTTTCATTCTTTCATTGGCATTATGAACAAGTAGCTTTCAAAATTTACTGATTCTTGAATCAAATTGGGATTCAATTTTTTCAATCAATTGGGAGTCAATGTACTCCTCCTTTTGCTTGTCAAAACCTTGAGATTCCTGGATGACATCTCATAGTAATGTATTGTTTAGTCTAGAAGTGTGGCAGGTGGAGATGGGAATGAAAAAGTCCCCTACTCTTTTTTGCGATATAAGTCAAGAATGAGACCATCAGTAAATTCCTCAGGCTAGTTGTCCACCATGTCATGAGATTGTTGATCTACAATTGAATGTGTGACACTATTGAGTCCACTATCTTCTACACCTTCCTATACTTTATTTTATGTTGTGCTCTGCAATGTCTGTGCAACTTCATCCATTGAAACAACAACACCCCAAAGACTAAGGATGTTTTGCATTGCAAAAGCATCCTTAGTTACATTGAACTAGTGTGTGTCGCTTGAGCGCATGTCATCCACTGGGGCATCAAGATTGAGGGGCCATATCCATGTCCTTTTAAAACATGTTGTGATGTTTGATAATGTCAACACTCTTTGCAATGAATTGATACCTAGCTTTGCCAATTCCGCCCTTCTAATTTTAATGTTTAGGTGTTTAGCCTAGATTTTTAGGTGTTTAGCCAACCACACAACTCATTCAAATTTGAAATATGACTTGAAATGTGAGAAAATAATGGAATCAAGTGGTTGTAGCTTGTGTGACATGTGTGCAGGCAGTGTAGGTAGATCAATTCCTAACCTCCTTGCCTTTTGGATAGTTGTCATATGGCTACCAAGGTCATAAAAAATGAGAAGGTGTTTATTAGTTGGTGACACGCCCCCTAAAACTGAGTTAGAAAAATGGTGCAACCACTTCACAAAAAGTTATTTTTTCATCCACGCACTAGGCTTCCATATAAGCAAGTGGTTCATAGTTAACTATGTAATTTTCTAGTCCCTTCTTTCCCTTGAATAAATAGAACCCTAGTATGCTCTGACTAGCTGCATTAACACAACACATAATTGTTATCCATTCAGAGCTCTTGGGAATTATGTACGAGAAATTCTTGTTGCCTCATCTTTCCAGCACCCTCATTGCTCCATTTTTTCTTGGTTGAATCCATGTTTCATTACAGCTCCATATTCTATGTGGACCATAAGAATTATTATCATAGGTTGTTGACAATGTTTTGTAAAATGTAGATACTACTACAGGTTAGAGGTTTAATGCATTGTCCTTGTCAAGACCTTCTATACGTAATGTCAGTTCTAGATGATGCCTCTTAAATTCAGTTCACCATGACTTACCAAGTATCCCATCCTTGAAAGGATTGGTTCTAGTTTGGAAAATTTGGGCAACCTCTACCTTGAGATTGATAATCTCAAGGCCATGGACGACAACTGCCATTTCCTTGCACCAATCGATGATAAGACCCTCCTCCTCTTCTATCGAGATAGTTGGAGGACCCTTATTTGAAGTTTTTGTAAGCCCACCTAACCAGTTGGTGAGCGTTGTAGCTGGGATTCTCCATTTCTTGGCAACAACCCTTGTGGAAATCCTATTGTCTTCCACATCCTCTAGAGCCCTATTCATGTCCTCTTTCGACCATTTATGTTCTTGTATTATTGTTCTCGACTTGCTTGCAGGTGCACCAATCTTTGGAATTTCCTCAACAGGTTGAGGAATATTGTTTGCTTCTACAATAGGTTCTTCCACATGGGGGTTGTAACCCTTCTTTTACATGTTGGAAACTTTGTTATACCGACCTTCTTTGTTGGCTTGGTCCTCATTTCAACTTTATATTACACCTACACACATTACAAAAATTGTTTCAAGCAATGATAAAAATCATCAATGAACACTGTTAAAGTCACAGTGATGCATGAACATATTATTTTTCGTTACTGTGCATATTGATAGTTTATAATGCAATTGTTGGTATTAGTTTGATTTTTATTTCATCTTATTACTTTGATTATAGAGAAAAAATTGAGAACAAGTCAAACTGAAAGCACTTTGTCTTATGCACTTAAAGCACATTGGATGTAACAATCATATTATATACAACAAAAAATAATTGGCATTCATAAATAGAATAATATGAAAGCCAAATATTGAGTTACAGGTGAGTGGGTGACACATTTACATGGCATACAACAGATTGACATTCACGAGCATATAGAATATAAATGAAATTACTTTTTCTTGAGCACTTACAACGAAATGGGTGAGACAATAGCATCCTATAATTTAACAAATAGGCATTGGTAGGCATTACGAATTAAATTGAAATCACTTAGAGCAGATTAGGTGTAACAATCACATTGTATGGAATAAAAGTGCATTGACATCCATAAACAGTATAAGTTAAAACCTCATATATTGAGTTATAGGTTAGTGGATGACACATTTATAACACATATAACTGATTGACATTCCTAGGCATATAGAATATAAATGAATCACATTTACTTGAGTGCTTATAGTAGAGTGGGTGACACAATAGCATCCCATAGAATAGATAGGCATTAAGAATTTAAATGAAATCACTTAGAGCAAATTAGGTGTAACAATCACATTGTATGGAACAAAAATGCATTGACATCCATAAACAATATATTAAGAATTGAAGTGAAATCACTTAGAATTGACATGCATTAAGAATTGAACTGAAATCACTTAGAGTAGATTAGGTGTAACAATCACATTGTATGGAACAAAAATGCATTGACATCCATAAATAGTATAAGTTGAAACACCATATATTGAGTTACAGGTTTGTAGTTGACACATTTACACTGCATACAATTGATTGGCATTCCCAAGTATACAAAATATAAATGAAATCTCATTTACTTTAGCACTTACAGTAGAGTGGCTGACACAATAACATCCTATAGAATAGATAGGCATTGGTAGGCATTAAGAATTGTGCACTTAGAGCAGATTGAGTGTAACAGTCACATTTTATACAATAAAATATTAGAAGTGCATGGTTGGTACATATGTTGGCATATATATATGTTGGTATAGTGCTACTTATAATAACTACATAGCTCTATTAGTTTTAATATGTTATTTAATATATATATATATGTACATATATGTACATATATATATATATATATATGTGCGTGTGCAAAAATGTACATATATATATATGTATATATATATGTACATATAATATACATACATACATATATAGACATATATATGTCACATACATCATGTAAAGACATGTAATGTGTGTGTCTTGTTATGTGTATGTAATGTTACATGTAATACATGCATGCATGTATGGACATGTATATGTAATGTGCATGTATGCCATTTTATAATATGTAATATGTAATAATAATACACGTAATATTATTGTAATAATACATATGTCACAATACATGCATATATGGACATATGTAATGTGTGTGTGTCATAATATGCTCTACATGTGTGTATGCTCTGTGTACCATGCATATGCTCTGTCACATGCATATGTAATGTTGTGTAATATATGTATGTAATCTATGCATAATATGTATACGTTATGTGTGTGTATGTGTGTGTGTAGATGCATGCATGTATACACATATGATGTGTGTATATATTGTAGACATGTCAACATGCATATATACATGCACACACACACACACACACACATGTATGTATATATATATATATATATATGTATATATATATATATATACATATATACACATGCATACATACATATATATATGTGTGTGTGTATTTGTACATATCTATTGCAGAAATAGTATAGTGAGACATGTACAAACATTGGTTAAACATTGTCGATATGAAAGACAATGGTACAGGCTTACCGAGGTAAAAAAACTTCAACTAAACATAAATGAAACCTCAGGTGAGTGGGTGACACAATTACATTTCATGCAACAAATTGGCATTATGAGGCATATAGGATATAAATGAAATCACATTTAATTGAGCACTTACACTAGAGTGGGTGAGACAATAACATCCTATAGAATAGATAGGCATTGCAAGGCATTAAGAATTGACCTTAAATGACTTGGTCTTGTACACATAGAGTAGATTGGTTGTAACAATCACATTGTATGGAACAAAAATGCATTGACATCCATAAGTAGTATAAGTTGAAACCCCAAATATTGAGATACAAGTTAGTGGGTGACAAATTTACACTGCATATAATTGATTGGCATACCTAGGCATATAGAATATAAAAAGTCCTAGGAATTGAACTGAAATGACTTGATCTTGTGCACTTAGAGCAGATTGGGTGAAACAATCACATTATATACAATAGATATGCATTGACATTCATAAATAGTATAAGTTAAAACCCTAGATATTGAGTTGCAGGTTATTGTGACAAATATTTATATCACATACAACAGATTGACATTCTTTGTCATAAAGAATATAAATGAAAAACCCAATGTAAGTAGTATCGAGTTGAAACCCCAGATATTGAGTCACAGGTTTGTGAAAAATATTTGTGTAGCATACAACATATTGACATTCGTAGGCATAAAGAATTAGTAGCAGTAGAATACCTGTTACTTGATAGCGTGATGTTGTTGTTGCTTCTGCTTCTTCTGCCACTGCCTCCAAGAAAATATAGATATGAATATGAAAGTGAGACGTGCTAAATGGAAACTAACAAAGATTGAGTAATGACTTTTGAATTTGTAAATCTCTTTATATGTTCAATGTTGGTTGGTATGGAGTCTTTAATTTTTGTTCTTCTTTTTCAAATTTGAAAACTTGTTTTGGTGCCTTTAATTGCAAAGTTTGTATGTATTTATGGCATGCAATCCTTGTTTACTTCCCAAGAGATTTTGGTGGCCTTAACACAATTTTTTTGGTGGTTGTAGGTGGCAAATGAGGAGAAGGCACCAGTAGTTGTGCATTGTAATTTGATTGATGGAACAAATTTGAATGATTGATTTTCCTTGAGTATTGTGTTGTTGAGAAAGTGGGACAGGGGAGTGGATTTGATTGGATTTGGTGATGGGACAATCTTGGTTCTTAGTTGCTCTCGTGGCATCAAATATTTTGAAAATATTGATGGTGATGTAATGGAGTGGGTGATATGTAAGGGGAGTGTGGGTTATACTGTTTTTATATTTTGGTTGCATGTTTGAATGGTACAGGCCATTTTTTTTCAAGTTGGATTGTATGTTGGTGGTGTTAGATTGGTTTTGAATATTTTCTAACATGTAAGACTATGAATAGTTATTTATTTTTTGAATAAATATAAATTGTTTATGAAATATTTTTTATATGTACAATGATTGGAAAAACTTTGTTTACTTTATGGATAAAAAATGTTTTACAATTGGATATTAAGGTGCTCCACTATGGGGCACATGGAAGACTACTTCGGTCCCCAATATTGGACCCCGCTCCACTATCGGGCCCTCTCCCCTACTTACCATTTGATCAACTTTGATCTTTACATAGCATAGTTTTATGTAATTGTTCAGTGCTTAAACTTTTAAGGTGATGGGAGACTAGAGATTTTTTAATTAGTATAGTGTGTAATTTGGAATAGGTGGAGTAGCTATAATTTAGGAAGTTCTTATATTTTTCACTATTTATGATAGGAGTAATAAATTGTGGCATTAAGAAGAAAACTGTTAGGAGTTTTATCTTGGAAAATAGGAGCTTTTATTTTTGAGATCTTATATTTTAATTTTTTTTACCATTGAGTTGGAAATTTCTCCTTATTCACATGGCATCATTAAAAAGTATGTGTGAATTTTAGGTAGCTTTTTTATGGTAGTTGTTGTCACATGAAATTGCACCTTGTTGAACATGGATTTCAACATTCCAATCACACAATGGAAATGACCTCAAGGTGTGGGACCTTACAAGTTGAGGTAAAGTCTCTAAATAAGGTCAGCTTCCCCTTCTAATCCAAGTGCAATGTGTGGGTCCAACCCAACACATGAAATCTTACCACTACCCTATTCTACCTATTATAAGGGGAAAAGGGATAAAAAGGATGCATTAAAGGGAAATGGGAGGTGATACGCCAAAATAGAATGTGTTTCTTCCTTGATTAATTTTAGACAATACATCAATAAATCAACTAAAACACATACTAAGACATGAAGGTAATGCAATTCTACACAAGCATGCAAGAGATAATTGTGATAATTGTTGAAATCAATTAAGTCAAGGCATATAAGCTAGAATTTACAATGGAAAAATGCAGAAATGCAGTTTCTGCTATAGAAAGTTGTAAGAGGAGCCCAAAGGAAGAACCCTTAAAACTAATACAACCATTTCCTTTATAGTGCTAACATAACTTAGATGCTTGCAAACCAAACCCTAACCCTACCAAGGCTAGTAGCTAGCAAAAATATGATTAGATCAAGGGTAAAGGAGTTGGCCATCGAATCTTATGTTGAAGATAAGCCTATATAGCCCTAACATGCACACCATACCTCTACATTGAATGTTTTGTAAGTGCAAAGTAGAAGACTCCCACAAAATTTTCCATAAAATCAAATCTACAGTAGGAGGAATGTCTTTGTAGCACATAAAGGAGCATGGGTGTCACTTTTGCATTCAATAGGCATGAAATTTTGTGCAAAAAATTGGATTTGTAGCAAAAAGAGCCAATCCGGGTAGTTAAGAATATCGTTCATCCATGAATGTAGTTGTCCCATGAAATGTCATGCTTAACCATTACAAAATTTTGAATCTAGATAATCTAATATAAGATCAATGATGATCATGAAATTTTGAAATTTCCTTTGTGAACCCTTTGTCATTATGTAGACATGTTTCATTGTTTCAAAGAATCACGAGGGCAAGAAGTGACAAAACAAGAGCCTGCCCAAAAGAAGAAGTCTTTGTGAAAATCTCATATGAATTGCATGTGCATTTAAAACAACCTAGGGCTACTAGGAGATAAGGGGACTGGTTGCAAATGATGAAAATGGGGGGAGTTGAACATTAGCAAAAAAAATTAGCCCCTTGATTAATTTATTAAATTGAGACATGTGTCACCATTTCAAGGACTCGGTAAGGTAGAAAATGACAAAACTAGAGCCTTCTTGAACTGAAAGAGTCATGTGAAATATCAACATGTGTCTGTTGGGGCCTAGGAAGACCTAAGGAGGAGTTGCTCAGATGCCTAACACAAGGGGTCGGTAAACACACAAAAGTAAGGCCTTGAGGTTATAACTTAAATGAGGAGCAACCTCGGTTATCGGTCAACATGATATTAGAACAAAAGTGCAAGGCTTTTATTCAGACCTAGGGTTTTAGGGCCCCTGAAACATGGTTTTACACTTCTCCCTACAAAATTGAAGGATCTTCAAAAGACCAAAATTCCACAAAGATGTAAAATTTTGCAAATACCCATGGGTGGCACAAAGTGACAACAATAGTTTGTTAATATTTATGATGATGGGCTGCAATTTCATAATTTCTAAATAATTTATAGGACCATTGTGTCAACCCAAAAACACCAATAAAACTATCTTAAATAACTCTAACCTCGTCTTGATATAATGGGATTTGATTGATTAGACTCAATGGTTGTGGATGTTTTAATTATTGCTAGAACTATATATAATATTTTGATTAAGTGAATGCTAATGATTAGATAATTTAATTGTATATATTGTGTATGTCATTTTGTGAAATAAGTGTTCCTAACATATTGTGACATTGTGGTATATTGTAAGTATTGGAGGAAAGAAACTAAAAATAGGTAGAAGTACAAAGAAAATAATTACCTAATTATAGTTATGAGTCAATTGAGGCATTGAGCATGACCATAGTCTAAACTAGATTTCTAGCAACCTAACTAATGATTTTTATGCTTATGTGTTCAACCTTATTTTAATTGAAATCAATGAGTTTTACTCTTATGTTTTTAGTCTTTTTAATTAATTAAAGTATAATGAGAATATGTGGTATTAAATAATCTACTACTACCTATCAATACCCATAATATAACTTAAAGAATAATAAAACTATTACGGTAACAACCCATCCACATAATATAAATAAATAAGTAAAGTATTCACCCAAAATTAAGTGAGTGAGAATAAAATTAAAATTAGTGGTGATGACTAAAGGTGATATTGAATTATCAATAGACACAAATATTTATAACATATCATGAAATGGTTCATGACTTTAAAAATATAATTAAATTATATATTAAAAGGATATGAGCACAATACATAATTTCAAAGTTTGATTATCTCTTAATGAAATGTCAAAATGAGAGTATAATATAGACTATAGTTAAGAAATGGAAATTAAGTTTTCTAACAATCCAATGAGGAGTTGATGTCTAAGTGGGTACTAGTTGCAAGTGATGGTTAATTTGGTGGGATGAAAAATTAGGACATTAGTGTTGATATTATTGGTGGCATTAGTGGATGGAGTGTCTCTCAACTTTCATGGTGGATTTTAGATGTTGAGTCTAGTAATTTTTTACTTGTAGATATTGTTGGTGCTTAGTTTAT